>OY751331.1:29248322-29400822 GCA_963564715.1 Catocala sponsa
GTATCGTAATCCTAAATCAGGCAAGCAAAGGTTGCAAAGAGAGTTACTATACAAATGCCTGACATCAACCATCAGGCCGCGAACCTCCAGATCACTCAGCGTGGTTGGCGGATCTTCCCTTTGTTTTGGATGTCATCACGCGTTCCTACTCATACATATTACAATATACTTAATGATTTTATGCAATCGGCCTGAGATCTGCAGGTTACTCATAATTAAATAATCGCGTCACTTTCAGATACCAAAGACAAACCAAAGATCCGTAGTGCCATCGAGAAGATCCGCTTCCTGACGCTGACGCCGCAGCAGTTCGCGGAGGGGCCGGCGCGCTCCTCGCTGCTCACCGAGTCGGAGGCATTCGCAGTGCTCATGAACATCCTCTCCAGCAACTCCGACGTGCCCATGCCCAGCGGCTTCTCCACCTGCAGAGTGCCCAGGAAACAGCTCATCGGTGATGGACCTTCTTCTAATGTAAGTATCCTTTTATTTTTGGAATGTCAGATATTATTAAAATCCAATTAGGTATGGCCGCTTGTGTGCCGCCGCTGTTCAATAGGTTAATGGTTAATAGATAATAAGCAGTCATTTTGTACTAAAAGATCGTCATAAACGTGATACTAGAAAGTTTATTATGTTTGCATATGATTACTTTAACCATTTGCAATATTTTACTGTGTTCATACATAATTTAATAATAGAAATGTCATCAGAAACGAATTTTAAACACGGCGGCCAATGTATCAGAAAAGAGATTAGGCAATCCTGCACAAACGGCTTGACGTGCTTCCCAAACAGACAAAAGTTTGTTGGCTCGACCCAGGATTCAAACTCGAGATTGACAAGACACTGACGATAAAGATCTAAGAATATGATTGCAAATTATTTGAAGTACACTTGTCTTCTGGATCAGAGTATATGGATTTCCACTACTACCACTGTTATATACTACAGATGGCGACACTAACAGTAGACACGCCCAGCCCCGTGATGCTTGAGCAGGTGTTCGGTGCTCCCGCGCAGCACTTGCCGCTGTACCCACGACCCTCGCGCCATGATGGTAAGAACATTACACATTTATATTGATTTTCTATACATATATTCTGTGATCAACCCAAATGATTTCGTGACGAAGAAGCTCTGAAGCTCTAAACAAATATATTTTTTATGATTTAATTTATTTTATAACTGCGGACTGTCCATGTCAACAAGTAAAAAGTGAAGAAAATTCTAAAAATAATTATAAATCAAAATTGTTATTTGGCTACTGATTGATAATTTAATTAGGTAGAAAAGTTGTAATTAGAATAGTCAAGGTGAAATTATGTGAGTCTTGTCTTCTACTTATTACTCCATTATTATCGGTCCTGTGCAAGTCTGATACACCACTATTCCTGACACTTTGGTCGTATTTTCTATGATTGACTTGATTATGATGACTATATTGTTTGACTGTCCAGTCAGAGGATAACATTTGTGCTGATGCTATTGTTGTAAAAGTGACCCTAAAAGTTGGTTTCTACATTTTATGATTGGTATAGGCACGCTATTTTATGGACTTTTGGGTCGTTTTGCATGTTGGATTGGTACCAGTTCTCGTGTGTACAAAAATGAAACAGGTTTATGATATTTGCAGGAATACCCGCCTTGGCATCTCGCAGATCGTCTCCCATCATCCACGATATGCCTTGTATGTATAAGAATTGATTGACTAACAATGGTTTTAACTTTACTAAAAAAATCTGTAAGAACAATGTCACTGTTAATTGATATCTTCCATGGAACTTCAATAAGATCATTGATTGAACTATAATTGCACTAAAGGCTTTTTAAATTTGGCTTAGTACAAGTAACAAAGCTTCTCTGTCTGAGATCGTTACTCAAACATTTTGCTGCTTGTTTTGCCGACTTATCGTATAATGATACGTTCTGGTATAATAACTAGGGATGTTATGAATCAGGATGTTATTGCTGTACTAAACATTGATACAAATAAATTGGGTTTTTGATCCCGGCTGCTATTTGGCTATATTAGTCAAGCAGAGACGGCGTTGATATTCATATTACTACATTTAAACCTAGGCCCGGTTCATTCAAGAACCGACTCGTTTAGATACGGACAGATACATTTTGATTAATTTTTCATGTAATAATATATGTGTCAATCATTAACTGTCCGTAAATAAAACGAGTCGTTTCTTGAATACAGAAACCGAGTCATGTGAGACAGTTTAGTCGGAGCGAATATGGATGTGGTTTTGGGTAAAGCTTGTGATTCTGATATTTGTAAAGATGTCCTCGACACAGGGCATGTTGTCTAGTTCTAAAAAATTAAATAAACCCCTACTAATATTATAAATATGAAGATTTGTGATGACGTTTGATGTTTATTACTCAATTACACATGATTCTATGGTATGGTTTATTTCTATGTCATAAGTAGACTTATTACTAAACTCGGCAACTACAGTGCTGTCTTCAGCGAAAAGTGTAATTGGATGGTTTGTTACTTTTTATAAGTCGTTAATATGTATAGGATGCACAATGACGGACCTAATACGATTCTTTGCGGTACTCCGTATTGGATTTTGCGTTTATCTGACTTAAATATATGCTCTCTTTTTTATCAAAGTTTATTCTAAGCATCTCGGTGTACCGTTATCTATCTTTTAAATAGCTTTTTATTGATTTTAGTTTCCTCTGATACCACGTGACTTCAATTTACTCAGTAATATGTCATGATCAACATAGTTAAAAGCCTGAGTAAGGTCACAATATAAAGAGAGTGAATTTTGTGAGTTTGTATGAGGAGAGTAATTTGCGAAAATTATTTGAAAATGTCACTATTCGAAGGGTACATTATGGCAGATGGAAATGGGCTATAGATTATGGCTAAACTGGGTCAGCTGGGCGAGTCCCTACTGTATACAAATATCATAAAGACTAAATATTGTTTGTTTGTAATAGATAAACCCTGAACTAATATTAATAATTCTTATACTTTAATTGAAAGCTATTTTCCAGAAGTAAAATAGGCTATATAATAAACACAATATATATAAACACTCAGCAGCGAGAGTTCTTCTCTCACAACGTCCTGAAGTTCACCGAAGCAGTAAACGCGGTTAATAGCATGGGGTACAGCTAGTACAATATAAATGTAATTATTTAAGGGAATGGTGTCGTTCCAGTGGGCGTTCGCAACTCGTCCATGATCCAGGCGCTGATCAACCCGTCAGTGGCGTTGGCGGGCGGCGCGGAACACCTGGAGCGGCACGGCGCCGACTTCAACAAGATCTATTGCCAGCGCGCCATCATCCAACATACCGACTGTCTCAACACCAGCGTGCTCGACTGCTCCGTCACCTTCATGGTCGACAAGAACATCTGCCTGCTCGGCGTACAGGTAACCGTAACCTCGCACAAAATCTACTGCCAGCGCGCCATCATCCAGCACCGACTGCCTGAATCATGCTATATAATAGTATCTTTGATTGAACAGCCATTTTGTGGGCTTTTTCGTTACCGCTATCGGTTTTTAGTTTGACGGATAAGACTGGTCCCTCTTTTCGAGGATCGGGAATACATAAACAAATGCTTGCAGATCTTGATAAATGGTATATAGTTTCGTCCGTATACGCAAATACGGTATCCCACAGGGCGCTGTGCATAGCAGTATGTGGTGAGGATACCCTTCACTACATTTTTTACTCCATATCTTTAAAATCAAGACTCTTATCAGAGCCTGCAATTGGGTAGGCAACACCAAATTTAGCATATAACCCTTTTAAATAACATATTTCTGTGTCCACCATTCAATGCCGTCATATATTTGAGAATTAGGCTTTAAGTAATATTTTTGTATAGGTGCCGACGCAGGCGCCTTCGGAAGAAGGCTGCGTGGGAGGTGCCGGTGGGGCGGCAGGCCCGGGGGGGTACTGCGAGCTGCTGTACGCGCACCTGCTGGACGCGGACGGCGCGCGCCTCACGTACACGCACTACACCAGCCGCGTGCCCTACCGACACCTGCTCGACATCATGTTCAACAGACCCGTCTACATACAGAGGAACAAGGTACTCTCTCACTCTCTATTGCGAACTGCTGTACTAAACAACTAGACGTAAATATACAGTCATCTTACAACTAGGAAAAACGAAGTATTGTTGTTCCATCAGTTGGTTCTAGATTAGTTGGGGTTACGTATTTATGTGGAGCGGGGAAACGCACATGCAGTCAAACCGTTGCATACTGATTGATATCTCTACAGATCTATCGTACGCGCGTCACACACGCAAGAGTACGCGTCTTACGCACACTACAATATATAACAGTTGCCACTGATTTTAACAAGGCCTTTGATATTGTTAACCGTCTCTTGTTATTATGGCAACTGGATATGACTAGGGTTCTTGCTTTATTGTCTCGATATTATGTCATGTTTGTGAAAAGGCTTGCAACTTGTTGCTATTAGGGGTATACTTACCTTTTATATCTATAGTATATCATTCGGTGTGCCGCAAGGATCAAATTTAGACCTATGTATGTATTGTAACAAAATTTCACAATCATATATTTTAGAAATCTCTGTTTATAAATACATAGATGATGTTTCTCTGTGTTTTGTCTATACAAAGGTTGTGTTTTAGGCTGCCCGTTGTTCAAACCAACCTACATATATGTTTGTATGAACACCATGATTATAAATGGTTGCAGGTGTACAAAGTGGGCATCGTGTTCAACAAGGTGGGTTGGTACCCGATGGGCACGTGCTCGCAGCAGGTGGCGGCCGAGTCGGTATTCTTCAACTTCGGCATCGGCCAGAGCAGCGACTCGGTCCGCGACGGCCTCATCAGATCCATCATATTCACCTACTAGCCGGACCTGTGCTGCTGCCACGGGTGTAGCTGCATGGCTTGTATTGTTATAAATGTGGACTAGACTCGGCCACTGGCTTGTTCAATCTTCACTGTGGTTCACTAACAGGGTACTCGCCTATATTCGATCATTTGTGTTTCTTTTAATTCAAAAGTTAAATTTTCATAACACCATCAAAGTTAGTAGCAATATAAAGCAGCAATTCATTTTTAAAGTTTGGATATGAGGAAAAGTTGGCGAAGTGTCTCCCCTCTACGCCAACTTGTTCTCATATTACGCGCTCTCTCACTGGAGCGCCTGAATTTAAATGTCTCGTTGTCATCACAATGTTGCTAACTTGTATTTGGTTGGGTGACTTCCATGTAATTTATTTCTGATTAATTTTAAAAGGGTAGTATTTTTAACTGCTCCTCAATTTTTTGCCTTTGTTCCACCAAAAATACTAATTGCACACCAAAATATGCTTACTAAAATATTTTAAAGAGATCAAACTAAGTCGACGGCGCCCCGCTTCGCGGGGCTCCTATTTTTAGGTGGATTTAAGAAGGAATCTAACATAACCTAATCCTGACGGAATGCAGTGATTTGAGGCGTATAGGTGTTCGTCATGATATATTTTAGTAAGCATATTTAACTGTGCAATTAGTATTTTTGGTGGTCATTATATTTAATCCTAATTTAAAATATCTTTCTGTTTTGGCTAATAGGAAGCGAAAAATAATAAATATAGACAGCTGCGCTATTCAGATTAAATACCTAATTATTTTTGATTAATATATTGCTTGCACTTGACGTCATGTAAAATGTGTCTCCAGTAGTGGCTATTAAGAGTCCGAATTCTTGTTTCAAAGTTTGTACAGCTTCCAAAAATTTCATTTTTCTTACTAGAGAGAGAATCTTTACGATATATCTTTGTATCTTCTAATGAGGAAAATGAAAATGTAACTTGAAAATAAATAACAATTAGTAATGCAACAACTATAGTTTCAATAATTTTTTTTAATAGTTTCAATAATTTAATTAGCTTAAAAATTAGTAAAGTATGTATTATAGTAGTGTAACAGTTTTTCAAAATGTTGTAATAAAGTGTCAAATAAACAACGCGATAAAATCCGTATACTGGTGTCATGCGAAGTACTTATACAAGTAACTTTATTCCTTTGATGTAGAAGGCACACGCCAGGGGCGCGTTTAAGTTGCAGCCGCGTGTGCCGTGTACCGTGTCCTTTCTAGAGTTATCGGGCACATCAGGATGTTAGGGCTCCACGCAAGTTTCTAGGGCTACATGTAGGCAATTGTTGTTTATAGTCTCTGGAAAATAGCTCTAGTTGCGCCAATGTCTACCATTAGTTCCCAAAGTGCTCCAGGTGGACCCCAGGGGTTCACGGGAGACTTGACGGGGGTCTACGTTAGCGTGACACAAAAATTGGGGTGCACAATTCGTAAGCGGGGGTCCACGAAAATTTTGCTTTCGATAGCGAAGAACTAAAATGTTGACTTGACTTCACCGACTGTTCGACAAGCTCAGCGACTGTTACTTGTAAAAACTTATATTGCATATTCCATATTCAGTATAAGTGGTTTATCGATTTTTCGGTAGAGAATTTCAAAAAAAAAAGAGGAGCCTGTAGAGGTTTGATCAAATTTTTTACTTGCATGAACTTGTTTAGCTGCAGGGGGTCCACCGGAACTAGCAAAATTTTGAAAGTAGTCTATGAGAAAAAAAGTCAATACTATAAATGTGACTTCATATTAAACAAGGTGAGTCTAGTGAAGCTTGAGTCAGTGTCGTCTCGTGTGCACAGTCCACTAGCCAGCTTGCTACGCCTGTGCTTACTGTTATATAAGTAATGTGTAACTTTGAACGCCAATGTCTGATCTAACTAACTCTCGCGCACAATTTATTCCTGTATGATACTGCCATTTTTTACATAACACTGCCGCACGGCTCTGTCGGCACTATTATATTAGGCTATCTGGAAATTAAATATTCATCCGAAGATTAAATAATGCATGACAATTTATATTTATTATTTAAAAAAAAAATGTAAAATTAAATCATCTTGTCAAAACAAAGACGTGATTCATTAATAGGTATACGCAAGAAATGTTACGCTTTCACTCACATCATGCTTAAATAACAGATCTTTTACTGCATTGTATTATAATGGTCTCACATGTTACATCCAATGTTTGTCGTGTTATACAGTTACATATATCTGTATAACAATATGTATGTATGTACTGATATACTGTGTGAAAGGTAAGGGATATTATCACACAGTATGCTAAAGTATAGCGAGGGTAGAGTTTTTAGTTTTATTTTGCAAATATAGCGAATAATTGAATTTCAAATGCCGTAAGATAAAATCAAGACGCCTCAAGACTGCGTGCACACAGTGATATATATTGTATTGGCATTGTTCGATTCTAGACCCTGTATTATCTGTAGCTATCTATTCCGACGTGGCAGCCATTTTCAATTATGTTTGTAATCTTAATCAGCATGTAGTCAATTGTACATATCTATGTAATAATAATTGAATACCAGTCTACGGTATATTGAAAGACATTGGCGGTCAGACAACGAGTGTAGCGCTCATGTAGAGGTGAATATCGCGTAGCTATGTACCGACGATGAACATGTATGGTCACACAAGTGCTTTAATATTAAGGTCTTATATAAATAAAGTTCACTAAGTGACAGCTATGTCCGTTCACTATAACATAAGCATGTGTTACATTTATGTGTAATTATTGATGCCGACAGTTTTGTTCTACCTTATAAAAATGTGTCAAAGTGTATGTAGTCATTTAGATGACAAAGTTAACTGAAGATTAAGATTACTGAAGTTACATTTAGATTATCGTAAACGCAGAGAGACAGAAACTACGTTTGGCTTACACGAATTTAATGTTTTCACAGGTTATTGTATCTAAATTCATAGTTAATGATTACAGATTTATACAAAATATGATAGGTACATACTAAAGTCACAAAGATATCACGGTATTAGTGGTATGTATTTGTTACTAAAATATTCCCGAAATGAATAATTACATATTTCATATGTTTCGAAATAATTAGAAAGGAGTCTGTTAAAGTCATCGAACAAGTGCAAGAATCTATATTCTAATAGAATACTGCATCAAATTCTTGCTATAGCCGGTTTGAGTAGATCCTTAGTTCCCAAAGTGGTCCAGGTGGACTCCCAGGGGTCCACGGGAGACTCGACGGAGGTCTACGATGGCGTCACAAAAAAATGGGGATTCACAATTCGTAAGCGGTGGTCCACGAAAATTTATTTGCTTTCGATAGCGAAGAACTAAAATGTTGGCTTGACTTCACCTATCAATGTAGATAATAATAATATTTTAAGAAGCTCAGCGACTGTTACTTGTAAAAATTTGCATATTCCATATTCAGTACCAGTGAGAATTTAAAATAAGCAAAAATGGTCAGTCCGTAGACATTTGATTATAAATACGAATGCCAAGGAATATGGTAGAAAGGTAGCTGCAGGGGGTCCACCGGAACCAGCTAAATTTTGAAAGTGGTCTATGAGAAACAAAGTCTGTGAACCTCTGGAGTAGACGTAATTGACACCTACTAAAGTAATCTTTTACATTTACCTTTATCGACGGCATTACCAGACTCCACATTGCTACTAAGATTTGTCTAACAAAAAATATCAATAGACCTTTGCTCAAATCTAATTATTCCAGAAACATGTTTACATTTCCAGTTCATAATATATACCAGTCGAATTTGATGTGTTTGTGTTTCTCATCCTACAGATTTAAGACAGATGTTTATCTGCCAGTAACTTGTAGTATAAAACTATCCTCCTGCCAAACTCGCTGTAGATTCTGACTTTATACATTTTGTCTAGAAATGTGTACACACCGAGCTTAGATACTGAGACCGGGCTAAGAAACCGTTATTACTTGCGACTTCCTTTAGGATAAATAAAAAAGAGGTATAGCCTTATATCTTCACTTGATTTTGATCGTTCCTATAAGTCGATATCGAGTTTGTCTAGAGCTGTAGTTAAAAATAATAAAGTTAGATTTTGCACTTCACGAGCGCTCGTCGAATTTACTTGTAAGTGATTTTAACATCATTAAGGAAGGATTCATATGTTATTCCAATTTTATATTTGCTAAGCAATGTTTTGTCCTAGCACCTAGCACGCATCAATGCGTGTACGCGATAAGTATTACAAGCAGGAGAAACACAAACACGTGATATGCAAGAATTTGACAGTAGAGTAGGTACACTTTAAAAGAAAATGTTTTGTATGACATGGTGTGTTTTTTAAACGTTTTGGTGATATTTTGTGTGTCGCTTTTATAAACAGCGAACATTATTTTTGCTGTATCAATAATTGTCTGTAGTAGGTAGATGTATCATTGATTGATGTTTTGTGCTTTGGGACTAAATTTTTATAATATAATAGATCCTTGTATGGAGCCCATTGCTGTGGACCATATTCCTTAATACTAAATCATGTATGGACAATGTATACCTAGCTTGTAATTTTTGTTAAAATTATTTATTAAAATATTTTTGATAAAACTTGAGTTCTATTTGTTTATGTCATTGAAATATGTGGCTCCTTAGGCCTCATTTACGGAGATGCGGGGCGTCTCGCGTCGCGTGTGGCGTGGCGTCTCGCGGCGCGTGACAATGTCGGATGTTAAATCATTTTTCTTTACACTAACACATAAGGCGATACAAATCATTTTGTAATAAGCGACATTTATTTTGGAACTCATAACTGTTTTTTATTGATAATTATACCAAAACTTTAAGGGTTTTATTACAATAAAGATCCCAGATCCCCATTAAGGTAATAGCAGTAGTTTTTTAAGTCTTCAGCCTTCAAAATTTTTAAGGCTTTTCTGTAAAGTTCGTAAAATGTCGCTTAAAAGAAATTTCACGCCTCGATATATAGTGCAAGTGTGTGCGCAAACACAAGTGAACCCTCTGTTTCCAAACACCCATGATCCGATGGGATGGTAATCCGATACGACTGGAAGAGATCAGGCGCAGGACCAATGGCTTTACGTGCTTTCCGAGGTACGGGGGTGTCTAACACCGCCAATAACTTTTTGTTGGCCGACCCGGGATTTGAAATCGAGACCTCATACACAGCAGGTGCATTCACTACTGCTGCGCCACGTAGGCATTTAATACCTATTATGTACATATATCATATAAATGATCCGAATGATGCATTACTATAAAGACTTATACATACATAGATTCATGCCTGTTTCCCAGAGGGGTAGGCAGAGACTACGGATTTCCATTTGCTACGATCCTGACACACTTCTCTGGCTTCATTCACTTTCATCACATTCCTCATACTTTATATAATACTGGATTACAATAATTATAATTACAATAATCTACCAAGGATGCTTCGCGACGCTATTGAAATCAAAAACATCCTAATTTCAATAGAGAAGATGGTTGGAATGTACCACCAGCTTGGGATCCAGTAATTCAAATAGTCAAACCCAAAAAGAAGCAAACCACAGCTAGACTTCATGATACTTTGAGCTCATTCTGCGTAAATAGAAACACCCATGATTATTCGGGTACTTTGAAATAACTACACTGGAACATTGAGACAACTACCATCTTAGTCTCCCCGTGACCATGGCTGCTGAAAAGCAACCGAAACGTCGGGGAAAGTGTAAACATAAATATAAATAGTATAATAGTATAAATAGTTTCAATAATTTAATTAGCTTAAAAATGAGTAAAGTTTAATAGTTATAGTAGTGTAACAGTTTTCAAAATGTTGTAACAAAGTGTCAAATAAACAACGCGATAAAATCCGTATATAGTAGTTTAATTCAAAAAAATACAATAATTATATTTATAATACTATATAATAGTGTATCTTTATTTACTAGAAATTAATAGTATGTTTTTTGATAATGACGGTCATGAACAGAGCGCTCTAAAAGTTTAAGAAGACTAGAATAATATAGATTATGTGACAATACACACAACATTTCGTAATTTATAGAATTATTTTCTAATAATCATAATAAAGACGTATATACAATAGCAACATAATTATGTCGGACATTCTTTACACATTAATCGGTTATGGGTATCTATTAATTAAATAATGAGATTATTTCATTCAATTGGAACGTACTTTATACCTCTTGAATAAAAGTTTTATTTTTATTAATTATGAAGACTAATGTATTTATTAGAAATAATTAGAAATAATATAATGTAAATATCTTGTAGCTACGTTCATGTCCTCAATTTTTTATGTGGGTGTCGGTGTCGTATTTTCATATGAAGTCACATGTTACTATAAGAGAAAATCAGCAAACCTCTTTGGTATAAACCTAGACTCGTAAACAAGTATCTGTCAAAAATGACTTTTGTCATGTTGGAAGTGGCAAATTCTTTCTAAAGTTTTGCTCCTGGTTCGGGTTGTTTTACCTATATTACAATAGTTTTTGGATATTTAATTAATTAAAATGATCCGAAGTGGCTTTATTTGACATGGTCTTAGTGTTTTTTGATTCATAAAAGCGTATAGAACTGGTGATATTAATGATTTAAGCCACCATGTCACCGAATAGATGTGATGGTTTATTGGCGAGGGTTGATTTTCCGCTTTATACACTCCAAACGCTCACGAATCGACACGTAATAGTTGCGGGTGGCGGCGGAGCGGCGGCTACAGGCGTTGCAAATGGATTTGTAAGTACAAACTATAACAAATATGTAATTATGTGCCTTCGATTAGTTCTTATTAGTATACGTGTCAGCTGCTTACTCGATCGTTTAATCAATGCAGGTATCACTGGATTCGGTACAAAAAAGTAGTTTTCACATTCCTATGCAAATGATGCTTCACAGAAAGTTAAGCTCAATTATACATTTTAATTACAACAGTACCAGCTGATTCTGTAATGTCCATACATTTGCTTCATTTAACAGATCTGTTTTTTATTTCTTCTTTTTATACCTATGTCATTTGAAATTATTGTCTATAAGTAACTTTAGCTTTTAATATATTCAGTTACCTATATGTTTTATCTTATGATAAGATAATTTGCAAAGAAAGCCATATGTTGACTCATAATTACAATATGTTTATAGGAAATATTTGAGCTATCACACAATGGGACTAGATTTGTGGCTGAAGAGGTGATGAGACATGAGACAGGTCCAAATGTAGTAATGAACTGTTCAGTGCGGAGTACCCAAAACAAAATCTATTTGACAGCTGGACAAGAGAGTCATTGTCAGCTGTATAAAGTGAACATTCGCATGGTGGATGCAGCTGAGATGCGCCGTGGTAGCTTCAAAGCAGAAAATGGTTTAATAAGAAGAAGACGTCGTACTGTGTCTGAAAATGACAACATTTCTAAAAAGGACAGCAATAGTAATACTACGGAGAAAAGAATATCATTTGAGATAAGAGCCTGTGACAGTGTGCAGACTGACTTTAGGTAAGGCTCCAATAATAGTTTGTTAATGCATGCGCGGTGCCCGGGGCTCGCACACGAGCTGCTTACTCTTCAAGCAATACTATTTAATACATTGTACTCTTGGGTCCCTCCTCTGACTTAGTTCAGTAACCTATGAAGTATTCTTAAAAAAATAGAATAATTTATTCAGTGCATGACATGCAGACTGTTTTTCCTTAAAACAGTGCAAGTATCCTTGATTTAGTTCAAATATTTAAGTACTTAGATATAATTATTTGTGAAAAGTCTCTTCCCCTAATGTTAACATCTAGCTTTGCTTGAACTGATGCTACTTAATAATTCTGACATTCACATGGACAATATATCATCAACATAGCCCACCTATAATTAATATTATGTGGTTTCATAGTGCAACCCATGATCAATCAATCTCTTTTATTTACACAACACATTTTATACCCAAACAATATCTTTCATATCCTGTCTCATTATACTTACACTCCATTAAATGGTGAGCTTAAAAGATAAGGAGAGGTGTATTGACCCCATTTAAGTTAACAGATAACGGATCATCTTGTATCTACTGCACTGATAACCACTGACATGTGTGTTACTACTATAAGTTATAACACTAACAGTAGATGAGGCCTTATCAACATATCACTATGATAGAACATGGCTGATAAACATTTAAAACTTTTACAAACATAACTACAGGAAGTGGAGATGTTTATATTTTTGCTGATATAAAGCAGATAAGGTTAAAGTTTATGTAACATACACTGAACTCGCTTAGGCTGTCGGCCTCGATAGCGTAGTGGTTAGTATAACCGACTGCCACGCCTGAGGTCGCGGGTTCGATTCCCGCACAAGTCAAACATTTGTGTGCATGAACATGGATGTTTGTCTTGGTCTGGGTGTTTCTATATATAATATGTAAGTATTTACAAATAAAAAAAATTATATATGTATGTTTATCCATTGTCTAGTACCCATAGTACAAGCTCTGCTTAGTTTGGGCTAGATGGTGTTGTGTGTATGTGGTAGAATATTATTATATTATTATTATATGTAAACATCTTGAGGAACTGGTGCAGTTTTGTGTTATAAACACAGATCGGCAACTCAGCTATTTCATTGCTCGCTGAGTAGTAGATAAAATAATACATTTTATCCATAATCCAGACTAATCCTTACTAATATTATAAATTCGAAAGTAACTCTGTCTCTCTGTCTGTCTGTTACTTTTTCACGGCTAAACTACTCAACCAATTTAAATGAAATTTGGTACAGATATAGTTTAAAACCTATTTTTATTGATGTAGTTACCATGCAAATTATACAAATATTATAAAGCTGAAGAGTTAGTTTGTTTCAACGTGCTAATCTCAGGAACTGTGAAAGTATCACATGTATAATATTAGTAGAATTAGTTAGGATTCTATAATCCTTGTGAGTTGATAAACTTATGTTGTGTCACAAATATTCAGGTTAACAAGAGTCATTTGATTACGTCTAACATGGTTTAGCCCGTAAATCCCACAGGAACGGCTACTGGAATATCCTATGCTTTAATCCAGGACATATATGTTTGTTAAGTTTCAATCAAATCCGTTTACACTACATGTAGTTTACAATCACCCTAGGAATTTAGTAAAAAATATAATAATATGTGATATACATATATAGAGAACTAGTTGTGAATGTTTCCAGCAACGATCCCCTGCAGCGGGTGGTGCGGATCAGTCACAACGGCAAACTGATGGCCACGGGCGGCATCGACGGCAAGGTGCGCCTCTGGAGCTTCCCCAAGATGCAGCTGCTCTTCGAACTGGACGGACACACTAAGGAGGTAGGTATTAGGAACTGCAGCGGTAGTGAATGCGACTGCTGTGCTTGAGCTCTCGGGTCCGACTCCTGGATCGCGTCAACTAAAAGTTATTGGCGGTGTTAGACACTCCCGTGCCTCGGAAAGCACGTAAAGCCATTGGTCCTGCGCCTGATCTCTCTCCGGTCGTATCGGATTACCATCCCATCGGATCATAAGAGTTTGGAAATAGAGGTATTAGACTTATTCATCAGAATATTCAGGGTCTATCCGGCAAGGAGTTAGAATTAGATTTATTTTTAAAGTTGGGATTTTTTTTGTTAAAAAATCTCAACACTGGCCCGAAGTTAGCGGTGTTAAACACGTCCGTGCCTCAGAAAGCACGTAAAGCCGTTGGTCCTGCGCCTGGTTTCTCTCCGGTCGTGTCCCATCGGATCATGAGAGTGACGGATCAGAGAGTGCACTTGTGTTTTCGCAGACACTTGTGCACTATAATATCTCCTGCGCAGATGGCTAGGCTCTGTTAAGATTGGCTGCCGTGACCGAAATCGGTGGGATCGGTCTGGAGGACAATACATTAATAGAAGAAGATTACTAGCAATTTCGGTTACAAATTACTAACCCTTTCAACTAAGCTATAATGCGTTAGGAGCAGGTTCACGTTAATAGTGCACTAGCTGGGATTGAAACCCATGACCCCTCGATCGTACGCAATCCCTTATTTATTAGGTGTCCGCCGCTTAATTGGATTATTATTCACATAATACTATGCGGTAAACTTAACCTTGTTTGTATTAGCTAAGTTTTAGTTAGATTAGGTCACAGTCACGATTCGGTAATTGGACCAGGCAGTCACAATAGAAACGGCAGATAAAGCAGTCGCACCCATACTTAATATTACGTTGCTGGCCTAAAGTAGCATTCTAAAAACTAAATATACCAGAATCTCGCTACTTGCTGCCATCTTGTGCTGTAAAAAGGTCTCGCGTACTAGACTACAGAGTTGATGTGATCTATTATGGATTCATTGTGTAGATGTTTGTCAATAATTTCTTTGAGACCATGTATTCGTCCTGTTAGGTTAATTTCTATGTTGCTGAGGCCTTTATAAAAGTTCAAACAATGAATACGAAAAGCAGACGTGGATCAACGAGTTTTAGATTACACAAATTTTGTACCGTGTGGGATTCGAACCCATAGCACTCAGCACAGGGGCAGTGGTGAGGCGACGACATACAAACTACTTCGCCACCCGCGCAGCAACAGTGCCTCTCTTTCTGTGCGTTGTGACCGAGCTATTGGTCAGGTTTCATGTTTCAAAAATTTTACTATTTGATCCCATAACACTAGGCACTGTGGTCGTTTCGAGGACCACACAGTGCCTAGTGTTTAGTGATCAAATTAAATGCCACCACAGCGGTGGTGGCATTTAATTAATATAGCGATGCCTTCCAATGTGTAACAGTAGGTGTGGTATTTTAGATCGACGACTTGGACTTCAGTCCATGCGACAAGTCGCTGGTGAGCATCGCGAAAGATGGACAGGCGCTGGTGTGGGACACGGCCGCGCGCCGCGCGCCGCTGCTCACCATCACCTGCCAGCCGCCCAACGGGAACAAGTACCTCTTCAGGAGATGCAGGTCAGAACTAACACCTTTAGCCCTGCGTGTCTTGTGCAATTTCTGGCGATGCTGAATAACATCTCACGAAACTGTAAATATTACTTCGTAGTGCTTTTGGAGATTTACACAGGAATTATTCCAAGTGCAAGGCAGTCGTTTTTAAAACAAAAAAACCTTTGGACCAGGTCCAGGAGCTTGGGCTGGACGATAGAGTCAAAAGTTTAAAATTTGCAAAGTAGGTATTTATATTCTCACGGAATAGGGAATACAGAATATGTCGCTTTATAGTTACCTTGTGTATAACGTTGTATATTATTACTAGACTTGAATTTGCCGAGTGATTATAATCATTAGTAACTATTGCTAGTTCTTTCAATTTTTGTCGGGATTGCACATAAAGAATCCAACAACTAATTAAAGCCAACAAAGAGGTTTTCAGGTATATAGGTCTATACTAATTAATAAAGCTGAAGATAATTTTTATTTCTTAACACATTTTTTGCTAGTTGTCACCCGCGGTTTCATTCACGTCAACTGGTAACGTAGCTTTATACTGGTGAAAGAATTATTAAAATAGGTCCAATCGTTTTTGAGTTCACTTTTAAATATAATATAATCGTTAGTAGGAATGTTAACATTTTTTTATATTTTGAGTTAATCAGTTTAATAATATTGTTCATTTACGAGAGATTAAAGAAAATGGCTACCTACTAAACGGTTGGAGACTTGTAATTTGGACTGTCTATCGCCATTAAATTTAAATAGTAGTAAAGTCCTGATTATAGGATATCTAACTGCCGAGTATAAGTCTGTTCTTATTGGAAGGAGGGTTAGGTCATGAGTTTGCCATGCTGGTCTAGTTGGTATACTACGTATGTTTAAGTATGTGGTGACTCTGCACACACGAAGAAGTTCAGCCTACATTTAACAGATGGCGATACAATCGCACTTCACATGACTTCATACTAGTCTGCATCGCACAAATGGAGTTTACGCAGCGACTAAGTGTATACAAGCGCCCGACATCAACCGTCGGACGGCCC
This sequence comes from Catocala sponsa, assembly GCA_963564715.1. Classification (NCBI taxonomy): domain Eukaryota; kingdom Metazoa; phylum Arthropoda; class Insecta; order Lepidoptera; family Erebidae; genus Catocala; species Catocala sponsa. Next base: position 29,265,165 of record OY751331.1, read on the forward strand.
GCCAGGCACGACCAACCAGCCTGCTTGGAAGATCCTCCCTTTGTGTTGGAGGGACATCACACCTTGTTCCTTCACAAGTACATTATGGTGATCTATCAGATATTCTCATGATGAATAATTTACTAATCACAATTATTTATTAGTATTTTATCTAACTGTTACAAATTAGAAACATAAATATAAAAAATTCAAGTTATGAATCGATCGCTACATAATAAAACATTTAAAATTTATTGTAGAATCAAGGTAAATATTTCAAATTCTCATATCATATAATAATATATTATCAAACATTCATAAACAGTAGCCATTCTTCTTCTTCTTGGCGATGTTAGACACCACTGTGCTTTGGAAAGCACGTTGCGTCCTCGGTCTCAGCTCCTGATCTCTCTCCGGTCGTGTCGGATCACCGTCCCATCGGACCATGACAGTTAGAGAACAGAGAGTGCACTTGTGTTTGCGCACACACTTGTGCACTATAATGTCTCCTGGTCAGTCTTCGTTAAGATCGGCCGCCGTGAACCAAATTCGGTGTAGAGGACATTATTATTACCTATTAGGTGTATTTGTTATGTGCGCAGGTTCGGCTTAATAGAGGATCAGAAGGGCTCGTACCGCATGTTCACGATCGCGAACCCGCTGTCCCGCTCGGGGCGGCAGCGCGGCGCCCTGCAGAGCTGGGAGCCGCGCTCGGGCCAGCTGGCGCGCTCGGCGCTGGCGCGCGAGTCGCTGTCGGCGCTCGCCGTGCGCGACGACGGGCGCTTCGTCGGCGTCGGCACCATGTTCAGCGGCTCCGTCGATATATACGTCGCTTTCAGCTTGCAGGTATGCTCTTACTCTTATGTTGACTTTACAAAAATATTTGTTTACTTTAAATGACATATACTCAGCGTATACCTCAACTTCACAAGCGACAGTAACGTTGACTCGTATACTTACAGAGCCACACATGAATGCCACTGGAGCATTTTACAATCATAATATTTTTTAAAGATTGCTAACTATTTTGGTGATGTCTAGTACCTTTTTAACTAAAAAAGCAAGTACCTAACTAAAAGAAGAAAATCCCTTGTAATGATGTTAACTTGTCCAGCTCAGCTAACATACTTATCGTTAACAGCACATTCCAATCATTACCTCAATAATATAATATATAATATAATATATAATATAATATATAATATAATATATAATATAATATATAATATAATATATAATATAATATATAATATCAACAACAAATTCAACACCTCATCTATTTATCTAACTCCACAAGTTTTTTGACTAGTTTTTGTTTTTTGTCACGGTTTGTTTCTACTGTCTGGTCTCCCATGTTACACCAAGGATAATTACTGTCGAGAACCGATCCATATAAATAAACAAAATCATAAATGTTTTATTTATTTATTAGGACATACAATATTCGTCGCTAAATTTAATTTGATTGTATAATTTTTAGGGTACCTACACATATACAGCTTAATAATATAATTTAACTTATATTATTCATTTTAATTTTAAACTTGAATAGAATGTCATCGAATTTTTCTGTCTTGTTTATCTATGTTTAATTTGGAAAGGATTATTATTTGATATAGAGGTCTGATATATTGTACGTAACGTATTCCAGCGAGTGCTGCACGTGAACAACGCGCACATGATGTTCGTGACGGGGCTGGCGTTCCTGCCCGCGCGCGGCTGCGGGCCGCCCGGCGCCTCGCGCGGGCCGCCCGTGGCCGCGCGCGGCGAGGCGGCGCTGCTGTCCATCTCCGTGGACAACTGTCTCTGCGTTCACTCCCTGCCTTATCGAAGTTAGTATTTCTACTTATATTATATGTACATGTGAAAGTCTATGAAGATGTTAGGATGTTTCTTACTTTTGATTACAGACTACAAACTGACTTGGATGCTCACTTAAAGACCATTTTCTGAATTAATACATGTGATCCTTATCTTAGTAAAAGGTACTCATGGGAATTATGCCATTTATCTCTATCCAAAACTTATTACGTCGACGAGTGTTCACCGAAGTATCGAAATACAACCATAATCATTGAAGTTAAACTACTATATACGGATTTTATCGCGTTGTTTATTTGAAACACACACACAACGCGATAAAATCCGTATATAGTAGTTTAACTTCAATGAATAACATTCGCGTAAACAGAAGACAATATTATGTCAACCATAATCATTATTGAACATTTGAGAATATCATATAAGTATGAAATCACAATGTAATAACACCAAACTGACTCAATTTTATTTTCATTAGCAATAGATAAAAAAGAATTGGTTAAGATACTTTGATAAACGGAAGTGAACAAGTTACTGAATTGTTTTGTCTGAGCCTGGTGTCACGAAGGTACTGCAGGCACTCACTTGGGTTTATAATAAACCATAAACTAATGTATATATTTGTTGTTCACAGGTACTGTACCTGCCTGGGTTGCCATCCTACTAATTATATTCGTACTGTTCTGTACTTTCACATTATGTTCCTACATGGGAATTTAACGACGACAACACACACACACACACACATATATATTTATTGTAAACGTAAATAAATGAAACTATTATATTTCTTGTAAGTAATTGGGGTCATGTCTAGTTTAATGTTTAATGTAATAGGCAATTATGATTATTACGCTCATATACATATTACGTATGTATAAATAGGATTAATTGAATTAAATGAGGTGCAATGTTGCAATTTATTTGGCCTTTTATTTTTATCGATATATTATTTATGTACAATAATATTTTGAAATTACTGCAGTTTCGGTTAAATCATTTAAACGGTTTGCAGTCGACTAGAAGAAATAAACTATAAAGTCAGAAGTTACTTAGATTTGAGCATACCCACTATGTGGAATCCTGGTTCCAGTTGCGCACAACGGTAAGTTTAACCCATGCAATGCGGCGGACGCCGATCGGCGTCATGTACAGTTGTTTTATATTTTACCCAAATTTAAAGATATTATATTAATAAAACAACAAATGTGTTTGGAATTTACTAATGAAATGCCTGATATGAGTAGTTTTTTGATATTTTGGTTTTTTATTTCATCAAGTGCGGCTGACGCCGATCGGCGTTTACGTTAAATATGAACCGATTCTGGCTAGGGAAAGCAAAATATGTTGCCGCATTGAATGGGTTAAGGATAGAGCAAGATCTCGCTATGGCACCCTCCTTCCTTGCAAGTAAAATATACCAGTAGGACAATCATGGAACTTCGAAAATCTCGACACCATCTTAAAACTCAGTCTAATTTGTTATAGATATAGAATACAGCTATGCTTGTTGGCACAGCATGGCAAGCAAAAGTAGATAACTGTGGGGAACAGTTATTTTGCGACATGGTAAGTTATATAGAGATAATAATAATAATATAATAGATAATACGAGAAAAATATCATATTTGTTAAATTGACTCTAGTTTATGAGATAAGACTTTATAACTATTACAGACGTTACACACTTGTGCCCATAACTATATTAGGTTTCAAATTATAACGAGGGAAATAATAATCCATGAACAAGAACCTGAAGCTGCGACCTCGACAAACCGCGTCGTCGCTTTGCCAACTGAGCTGTTCATGGTCTCATGCCAACGAATGAACTTTACCTATTTAGTATGTAAGGCGATGCCATGCGTCATTTATCGTATAGGTAAGTAGTTGTAGAACTTATAATGTTCCATATGTAGGACAAGTCTTTTGCTACATATGGAAATATTAATCCAATTTAGATTAAATTTGGTACAGATATAGTTTAAAACAGTAGTTCCCAAAGTGGTCCAGGTGGATCCCCAGGGGTCCACGGGAGACTCGATGGAGGTCTACGTTGGCGTGACAAAAAAATGGAGGTCCACGATTCGTAAGCGGGGGTCCATGAAAATATATTTGCTTTCGATAGTGAAGAACTAAAATGTTGGCTTGACTTCACCTGTCAATGTAGGCAGATAATATTTTAAAAAGTTGAGTGACTGTTACTTGTAAAATCTTGCATATTCCATATTCAGTACCGGTGGTCTACCCACCGCACCGGTGGAACCTACCGACCGATTTTTAAAAAAGGTCAGCTCGTAGAGATTTGTCAATTTTTTTAATTGCATTAACTTGTTTGATTCTTCACCAATATAAATACGAATTCCAAGGAATATGGTAGAAATGTAGCTGCAGGGTGTCCACCGGAACCAGCTAAATTTTGAAAGTGGTCTATGAGAAAAAAGGTTTGGGAACCTCTGGTTAAAACATCGGGAAGGACATAGGATACTATTTATTGACGTAGGTACCACGCGGGCGGAGCCGCGCGCAAAAGCTAGTCATTTATAGTTCATTAGGTCACCAGTTTAAAGTTCATACCATATTACTTGTAATTGTTAAAATGAATATTCTGTTTACTATAAATTTGCATATATACTGAAGTTCTTTCTGCGGCACAGGTACCGCGCCAATAGTACCTAGTTATCTATTGTGTGCAAATGTGGCCACGTGTAGAGAGTACCTAGCCGACAACATTAACATGACACCGGGGGGATATTGCGAAGTATACAGTAACAACGCGGATCTAATCGGAGATTACAGATAGTAATGCGTGTGTCGATGAAACACATTATACCTAGGAAAAACCAATGATAAGTATGATATAGGTATTAAACAATAAAAATGTTACGCAAAATTCAGTCGATTTGCATAAATGGCGCGGTGGCGCTGCATAAGAGTACCTTGGTTTTACTGCTAAGTACTACGGTGTAAGAAAGGAGCAATATTAGAACCACAACAGTAAATGTAATCTATACATATAATAAAATCGTAAGAAAGTCAAAACTGTACATTGAATATTTTTTTTAAAGAATACTTGAGGCGTGATCTACAATCGATATCGAAGCCAAAAATATAGTTTTTAGAATTTTTGTCTGTTTGTCTGTATGTATGTCCGGGCTAAACTCAAAAAGTACTGCATGGATTTACTTCAAATTTTGCATGAATATTACTAACAGGTCGGGTCAACATATAGGCTACATATTATCACGCTATCACCTACGGGGGAGGAGCTGTGAATCTTTATTTTTCTTACGCATTCTGTGACAGCGTGTAATCTAACGACGCATATTTAAATGTTGTTTTTGAGTAAGCCATGCTATTATCTAGCTTTACACTATAAAAACTACGCCATTTAAGTAACTTGGGCAGAGAAATATAGTTGGGTTCCGGTTTTAACACTTTTGAGTTAAAATCTACGCGGACGAAGTCGCAGGTAACAGCTAGTAGCTGTCTACAAACAATAAGTCCCGCTTAATCTTAATGTCAATAGTGCAACACTCACACTCAATGTGCTGCTCGCGCCACTATAATAAAATATGAAATATATTGTATAAGTACTTAAGGAATATGTTTGCTATCCTTTTCGTGTTCCTAATTGTCAGGGATCAATTTGCTACAGATATATAATATAATACAGATATATTATGTATATTGATACTATCAATATCATTGTCTACAATAATTAACTTTAAGTAAGTACTACCTAGTACCTACAATTTAGGTTGGGTATGTAGGCAGGAGTGGTTCTGAGGTAAAGATTTAAGGATCTTCTACAAAGTAGCTTTTTTTCTAGAATCTCTTTTGTGAGCGGTAAGTTTTATGTCTATCGCTAAGTTTTATAAGTCTGGTAAGGTATAGGGTGATGTGTCTTAAAAGTGTACGGACATACATCTTAGGATACGATGACTTTCAAGGTAAGCGAGATCGTGCGATGGCGGCCAATCTTAACAGAGACTGGCCATTTGCGCAGGAGATATTATAGTGCACAAGTGTGTGCGCAAACACAAGTGCACTCTCTGTTCCCAACAATGATCCGATGCGACGGTAATCCGACACGACCGGAGGGAGATCAGGCGCAAGACCAACGGCTTTACGTGCGCACCGAGGCACGAGGGTGTCTAACACCGCCAACTTCCTAACTCTGGGCTCGTATTGAGATTTCTAAACAGAAAAATCCAAGATCATTTTGTTGGCTCGACCCGGGATTCGAACCCGAGGCCTCATGCACAGCAGTCGCATTCACTAGCGCTGCGCCACGGAGGCAGTTCGTCGTGTACATCAGAAGTGAGACATGGCGTCACCACAAATAAATAAAAATCAAATATATTTTTCATAACATTTATTAATTACATCAAAACAAATAACATACTTGTAAACCGAGGGGCGCGCGCGCTCCTCAGACCGACCAGAGATCTCTCTCATGACATACGTACGACTCTATACGTTATATATTGTGTTTTACAGCTTTTTTCGAAGAAGATAGTCACATATATTGATATACATTTTTATAAGACAAAAATATAATATTCAAATTGAAACCAAAGCTATAACGCCAAAAACTACAAAATATACAAACATTTATTTTTGTCTCATTTAATATAATTAAATTTGTCATATTTTACAAGCATATTTAACTATCTTCCTCGTTTATTAAAATTACAGTATTCATATTTCGTTAAAAGCATGTTTTACAAAATGGAAGACAAAAATAACTGGAAAATGTGAAGTTCTTTTGAAAAGTAACTTATTATACATTGAAAGCATTATACAGGAAGACTGTAGGAGATTCCAAATGCATAGTTCGTATGAGCTCAACACGCTTAGGAATTATCACAACATTGAAGTTTTGTCGAGCGCTTCGCGTGTATGAGCGACGTCATACGTACGCACACTGTGCATTATTGTTATTGATATGATCGCCCAAGCGCATTGACGTCATAACTATTAACGTTTATATAATTTGGTCACTTCATTGACTAACTTTAATGGTTTCTTACAAAGTATTGGTCTAACACCATGTTATGGTTACTGTCTGTATAATTGGAGGACATACCTTTAAAACTCGTATTAAGCACAAATTCACGAGTAAAAATGTTTGTAGACAATTTTGTATACAAATATGACTATTCTGTATATATTTGTATCATGGTCCCAGGCGAAAATACTGTATATTGTATATTTTTATTATTTATAATAATTTTAGAGTTGCCAGTACTCAAATGTGGATAGTAAAAAATATGGGTATAAAATTGGTAGCATTAAAAAATGTTTTGAGTTGTGGCAACACTAGCTCGTTTGTATACGAGGTGAAGGCACGCGTCACTCGTCCTGTCGGCCCCAGTCACTCGCTGGTAGAACTCCATCGATATGCTCAACATATACTAACATACACCTACGTTTACATTTATTTAAATGGCACAAATATGTAGCATTCGACTCTATAAAAACTCAATAAAATGTTCATAACATATTTTTAATATACTCTTTGCTCTAACATCACATCAGTACAAATTCTTACGCTTAAAATTAACTACTAAGTATGCTGATTAATATGTATATTCAGTTATATATCACAATCATATACAACATAACAAAATATAATTTACACTACTTATACGTGGTCACATACATTTGAAGATCATTTTCGTTGTCAAACTGATAGCCGATTTTAAAGCTATTTTATTTCGATTGAAATATTATGGTATGTAAAGAAAGGTCTTCACAACTTAGTCAAGTTAATGCGGCCAATAGATGGCGTCGCGGTAGACGGACACTTAGTGTACACCAGCGCTGTACTATAACTAATATGAAATTGTTTACTTATCTGGCAAATAAACTAACTGTCCGTCTTTAGCTGGTAAGCCTGAAATATACATGCAATTAAATGATACACGGGTGAGCGCCATCGCCAGCGGTATATGCGCCACTATGTAGGTCCAGCCAGCTTACGGAAGCAACTACATGGCATGTATGTTTCACAACTTACAATAGGTTCTAAGGAAAGCAACTGAGATAACCATTCATTAAGCCTTACCACTTGATACACAAAATAAATAAATCAATCCAATTCGTTTAAATATAGCATGTTTAGAAGCCCTGTCGCAGTATCATAGATAATTCGGATATCACGACATTACGTGACAGATTTAAGGATTATTATAAATATTACATCATATTATTAATTTTGAGATTATAGATTAGACTGATTATTAATTTCGGCTTTGTCTAATGCAGTTTGACGCCACGAGTGATGATGTGTCATCGAGTCGTGACGCGCACTGATTGAACCATAATTATGACTACGCTTGCACCAAATGTTACTAAAATATGACTCAGTGGCTTGCTTAAACCTAATGAATTATTTTTTAATATAAGAAATGATAATTTTGTACTAGTTCCATGCTCTTGTTGGGTTTGAGTACACATGAAGACTAAAGCACCTTTACTTATTAATAGAAATGATTGACCAGTGATGAAGCAAGCTGTTGATTGATTCATAAATTGTAGATCAGAAGTTTTGAACGACGATTTTGGTATACAATTTCACTAATTTGGTGCGATCTGTTTTGTCACAAAGTTGATGGCGACGTTTGATTGGTGAAATTGATTGATCAGTCCATCAATCAACAGGTACAGCTCACACAGCTGCAGTACGCTGCCCAATTCTGACTGTGCATTATATTCGCGCAATCTGACGAGGAAATTATAATTAGAACTCGGTATAAATTATCATTTCTTAACATAAAGGGGTCGTTGTACAACGTGTCACTAACGAGGTGTGATCAACAGTTTGAATATACGTCTCACCATCAATAATTACATTTTTCTCGATGAAGTGATGTGGATAAGTGTTTGCTTAGAATAACATAGTGGAACATTTCAATTCCATTTTAGTCGTAGTTAAAATCTATGATTTAAATCCACATAAGTGAGGCAGTATACTTTGACCACACCTTGTACACGAAATACACTCAGTTCAGAGGGAGTGGGCTGAGGATAGGTGGCTTTAAAATGTCCGCATGTCGCCGTGTAACAAACATAAATAGCCAAACGTGACCATATTTACAAAAGTACCAAGTGTGACCTTACCGTGCACGCCACGTACACGTAACCACTTTGGACAATCTCACGTCTCTCGCTTTATACATACATTCGATGTTGTGCACGTTGAAATCATTACGACATGTTTATACTATCATTGCGTACGAATTACATCTAAACCTCATAGAACCGATCTGTAATATATACGTCAGCGGACACACCGTGCGGTACTCACATCAATAAATACAATACAATGTATAATTTGACATTCGGCTCGTAATGATTCCAAACATTCATACATGTGTGTTCAAACAATAGCTTAGCCCTGTAATACTGAGTCCTATGATCATAAGTTGAGTCCAAACACGATATGTTCCTGAGAGCTCATAACACACGTAACGCTCACACGACTATGTCCGGAGATTATATTGTCTAATGTCTACATACATTATACTACGCTGACATCCATTAAAAATTCACATAAAAACTGCTTTGAGCCCTCGACACAAGAAATGCATTCAGTAGGCAAAACGTCCCGTTTCGTCCCGAAATGTTCCGAGCGAGCACGACGCGGGTTCACATTACACTGCAATAAATAAAATGTTCGTTTATTTTTTAATAAAATATGTTATTTATTTATTGAAGCGTGTTTCATAAGTAGCAACAAAGTGAATCCAAACGACACACAAGCACAAGTACGCAACACAAACAAACATGGTTGGATTGCTTGTGTGGTATACAATGTTGACTTGTGCGCCAAATTGTATGTAAACAAATCGAAATTTTGGAAAATAAAGTTTTCAGCAATTAATAATTTAAGTAGGTGGGCAATTTATTAAATAAAGTATATTCTAACTACTGCAGTTAATATAAGAATATTTAACAAATGAGAAGTGTTAGGAACGCCGCGTCGGTCCGAACCCCGCCTACGTCGCTATGCGGCATGGCGGCATTCTTCACTGTATTCCGACTAACTGATAACTCTTAACGAATATATCGACATTTATCCTACAAACTAACTTTATACATATTTACATGTTAATCATTAACTATCAAACTAAAAGATTAACTAATTATAAAATTACTAACAGCCGATATTAGTATAACCAATCTAATATAAAATCTACATATTGACAATGGTGTGCCTTAGATACCGTCCGCAGCGCACAGCGGGGACACCGGCAGCCTTCGATTATATGTTTACTCAAAGTAAAACATCAGCTGATTTAACTCAGTATCAAGTATTTATTTTATAATTCCTTTTTGGGCTAGGTTGTCGGTGCGAACGGTATGTCCATATAATATTATAAACTCCCCTGATAGAGATAGACAGGAAACATAATATCTTCAATTTCGGATTAGATTGATTATAATCAATCAATAATTATTGATTAAATCTTAAGCCAACTGTTCAAAGGACTGGACACAGTTATGCGAATACCGCGCGAGACGCGACTTATGACGTGTACTGGCAGAGAGCCACGTCTCGCACAGAACACGCATCAGTGTGACCATCAACTAAACTATAGTCATTATAAAACTAGGTGTCGCTTACAGGACTCGCCATTGCCTATACAGTATACATATCAACCATATACCAAACAGGCAATGTATACGCTGCTAAACTTAAAACTCACTTAATAAATATTGTATCAGGGTTCGGACGAACGGAGCTTGACTAGTTGTAGTATACATCCATGTACTCACCTTGGTCAAAAGTACTAGGGTTTATGTAGGACAGGAGGTCCTGGTCGGACATGTCCGTCAGACCCTGGACCGGGGCGGTCATCTCCTGGCTGACGGCCTGGGACACCGCCTGAGATACAGCCTGAGAGACGGCCTGGGTCACGGCCTGGGACACCGCCTGCGACATGGCCACCAGAGGCGTCTCCGCGGCGGGCTCGGCCGGAGGCTGCGACTCGTTGGTCTGCATGGTCTGCATCACGCCCGTGCTCTCCGTCGTCAAGATGTTCGCCGTGTTGATGGCTGAAGTCACTAGAGCGTTCATTGTTGTATCAGAGGTCAAGATTTCGGCTGCGGCATTCAAAATCATGGACTTAACGGCCGCCGGGGGAGTTTTCACTGAAGTCAGTTGCACTTGGTCTTGAATCATCATCAGCTCGTCCTGAGCGTTCCCTGAAGGCATCACTATTCTCTGCGAGTTGTCACATAGCATGCTCGGGGACACCTGCGGGTTGAGGATCACGTCCGGTGAGATGGCCGATGTCGGCATCGGCGGTAGCATTTCTGATGGCTGGTTGCGGCCGACGACTGCGGCGTTTGGACTGAGGAGGACGTCCGAAGCGTGCGAGGCGGTGGAGGGCGACGTAGACGTGCCAGAGAGGTGGTCGTCCACTCTGGAGTTGACTAATTCGTCGAGCTTGGAGGAGTCCGGCAGCATGGCCGCCGTGGCCTTCATGGCGTCCTCAACTAGGGTAGTGATGTGTGCGCTCTGCTGCGCCAAGCGCTGCTCGATCTGGCTGGTGCCCATTTCCAACTTGGTCATGGCTCCGAAAGGATTGAAGCTCTCCTCTCGGTTCCCCTGCATCTGGTTGTATACCATCAGTCTTTGCTCGTTGGTCGGCATGACAGATGTCTGCATGCTCGTGTCAGTGATCATCAGCTCAGGGTTCATGACTTTCATGTCGGTTTCTAGGGGGTCTACTGACTTGGAGGAGATGAGCTGTCTCATGGAGTCCATGGGTTGCATGGGGAGGATCGAGGGGTATATCTGGCCGTTGTTGTCGTCCGTGTTGAAGATGGCGGCAGTGACGGTCTCCACCATCTTGTCAGTCTGCACCTGGTTCTGGATGGCCGCCAGCTGCTGAGTGAAGGATGCGAGCGGCGAGGGAGGCTCGCTCTGCGCAGGGGTGGTCGGCGAAAGCTTCATGCTCTCATAGCCGAAACCAACCTGGTACAGAACATACAAATATAGAACTATATCGGTAAAAATCACAAAGTATCCTTTTTGAAGACTTATTTTTTTATTGGCTTATGCTTAACTTATCACCAGATATATAGTAAAATATAACAGTAAAAAATAGTAAATGATTACCAAATTGCACAGCAAAATATTTAAAGAGATCAAAATAAGTCGACGACTATTTTTGGGTGGGTTTAAGAAGGAACCTAACATAACCTAAACTTTCCGAGACGGAATGCAGTGATTTGAGGCGTATAGGTGCTCGTCATGATATGTTGTAGTAATCATGTTTTGCTGCGCAATTACTATTTTTGGTGGACATTATATTTAATCCCTTTTTTATTTCTTTATATTATTTTTCTTACTACTTTTTATAAATGTTATTGTAGGTATAGAGAACGGTTATGTGTGTACAAGGTGTGCGAAGAGCAGAAGAGGTGCGCGACCAACCTGCGACTGCGAGTCCCGGGACATCTCGGACTTGAGGCGCAGGTCCACGACGCTGAGCTCGTCGGACAGGAGCGGCTTGTCGGGCTCCTCCGCGCCGCACGAGTCGCCGCCTTCTACGAGAGAGTGCTGGCTGGATTCGTCTGCCACCTGTGTACATATTTGTTATATCTTTTAGTTCTTGCATTCGTCTTAACACACAATATTTTACTAGGGCAAAAATGAATATAAATATCCATGCAGGTCCTACCCGCAATTCGAAATTGTGTCGCACCCTGTCTAACCCAGTTTGATAGAGTTACTGCAGAACGGGTAGAACCAGTAGACAAATATAGCTAGTGAATGGGGACAGCCGGCGGGTGAGTAATGTCGGCGGACCAGCAGGGCCGGCAGACGAGCAGGGCCGGCAGACGAGTAGGGCCGACGCACGGGGAGGGCCGGCGGCGGCATGATGGCAGCACCGTCTAGTTGTATATGTGTACTGACCTCGCTCTTGAGCGGGAGCGGCGAGTGCGGGTCGGGCACGATGAGCGAGGGCCGGCGCACGGGCAGGGCCGGCGGCGGCATGATGGCGCCGGCCGCGCCCCACAGCAGCACGGGCCGCGCCTCGTCTCCTCCTGCGCAGAATGAGCTTGTACCACACGCGGGCAGCGCTAGCCGGGGCGGCGAGAGCTGCCCTAACACTCCGCTTTAACTGGTCGCCATCGTGAACTGACACAACCTACCACTACTACTTGTACTTAAACGAAGCACCGAACATTTACTAATAATTACATTCTAAAAAAGTTGAGCTAAATAAATTGTTTCAAAATTTCCTTTTCTTTTGAATAACACTCGTAAAGAAATTTTCGGGGTTGGCATATAAAATAGTAATAATATACTTTTGCAATATTAAACGTAGACGTATATATTATAATTTGAAGTTGTGTTGTTAATTGTTCATCATCATCATCAGGCTATAATAGTCCACTGCTGGACATCCCTCAAAGAGCGCCATAGCGCCCTGTCACTGTAATTGTTCATTCTGTCATAAAAACGCTATACTGTTTTAATTATATTTTATTGAATAAAAAATGAGTATTATTATAATTATGAATTGTTTACAATTGTATTAACTAAACTGCATGTTGTATACATCGGCAGTCGTCAATAAATTCACATCCTTACAGTCGTCTGTTTACATCCGTAAGGATGTACGTCTACAGTCAACGTATGTTGATTATGATTTTATTTAAGGCAAAAAACAATGTTACTATCTCTTGACTCTTGAGAATAGTAAGCATTATGAATGAGAATTAGGATGTCACCCATAATTGGACGTACTTTCTGAAAAACGTTCCAACCCACACTCGGGTCAAAATCGAGTTATTATTAGCAAATTAGTCACGGGGTTACTATTTACTAGCTGGAAAAATTTGGTAGCTCTACTATCACTCTAAATATGAAATCATGACTTAGTAGCCCAACCCACATGTATGAAGAATCACTACGGGATTGAACTTCAATCACGATTATCTCAAAATGTTAACTTTGTGTGTTTTTCAGAAAGTACGTCCATTTATGATATGGCATCCAGCATCCATATCAATTCACCATCAGCGCTATCTAACGACTAGACAAATATAACTATTGCACACTCTTCGATGAGATGCTCTTTTCTCCCGCTTTTTTATAATCATAATTGTTTCATGACAAGTTAACGTTGTCATATCGTGTACACACGGCTACTACTAATGATCAATCTAATTCTAGCAGAACATCTGATATTTATAACACAATGCATATGTTTGCCAAAAGTTTAGACGACACTCAAAGTATGAACAGAACGAGGCATGTAGTGAAACATGCTATGTCCAATCTGCAGATAGTACGTATATACTCTGGACAACTGTGGTTCCAGTATGTTCACACATGGACCAGTTAAAACGGAGTCCTATGGTACATAATATAAAGGGCATAATCGGCACGTATAACTATCTATGTGGACTTGTAGAGTCTGTCCTAGCGAGGAGCAGTGTTACTGGAAAGTGAACTTTGTGTGTATGTCAATAGAGGTTTTCACCAGACTTCTTCGATATTTTTTTGTATGTGTATTTTATGTATCGTCTGTACTTGTATAGAGAATTCGTTGTGTGTTGTAGGTACACTGTCGAAAAACAACATTGTTCTTGTCAAATAATTTAAAATAATCTGAAGTCATTGAAATAAAAGGTTAAGTAAGTTTTTAGAAAATAATTAAATAAATAGCATATTATTACATAATTATGTCATGTGCAACGTTAATTGCTGAGAAATAAAATCAAAATAAAATTTTACAAAATTAAAAACATTGTAATTCGAAGTGTGCATGTATATTGTATAGTTGAGTCAGATAGATGTGTATTGTGTAGTCATGTAGTAAGTAGGCGCGTGTATGTAGTGGCGCGTGGCGTGTGTGTGCGTGCGTGTGTGCGTGCGCGTGTGTGTCAGTACCGTGCTGGCGCGGGGGAGCGGGCAGCGGCGGCGGCGGCGGACTCGCTACCTAGACAGACCTAGCTTGAACAGAAAGGGAAAAAAGAAAGAGTACGCCATTTGCGCATCAGTCGTTTCTTCCAAATTTCTCTATATATACATCACTTTTATATTCTTATACCGCAGAGTTACTTACATGCTAGGCGTTAGATATCAAGCAACATATGTCTGCTAAGCTGTGTATCCCTCTCGCTTTTATCATGAACAGTTCAGCTGGCTGGGACGGACGGACGGCATGCACAGCACTGACTGACACGGACTTTATATTTATTTAATGTCATATTCTCATTGCTGGTGAAGCAATTACATCTACTAGGAACTTTAACATGCTTTCATTGATCTGACATGTTTTGTAGCCTGCCTTTTTATAGGCTTTGTATTTTTCCGGATTGATATCTTTAAATTGATGATAAAGGCTCATTTCATAAATAATAAATGCGTTAGCGATACATATTAGATTTCTAAAATATATTCTAATATTGAAAGCAAATTTATGCGATGTTATAAAGCATGTGTTGTTAATGATTATTCATATGTCAAATGTTCATGTGATGTTAGTATGGAACGATGAGAAGCAATGTTAGATATAAAGCAAATATGTGAATTGCAAAGCAAATTAAGCAATATTTTTGTGAAGTCTAATAAATAAATATACTTAATGGAAAGAATTACATTATTTTTAAATATAAAAGCTTATATTTGTCTGTCTTTTGTGTAACGTTACATAAAAGAATCGGCTGGGTAATTAAATCTTGAAATCTTTAGTTTGCGTCAAGGGCGTCGCCAAGGTGGGTTGTATGTTACATGTAATCATATGCTAGTTTTCTTATGTGTATATTTGATAACATTGAGGAATTCAATTTTATGTTATCTAAAATAATATATTAATAATATATTCTTCTCGTACTAATGTATTAAATAATAACAAATTTCATTGATTGCTTATTAGGTATTATACAGTTGTTCTTGTGTTCCTCTTGCATATATTATTACCTGGCAACGCTCTTGGTTTGTTTAAATGATCTAATATGTTACGTTATATAAAAGTATTGGCAATTGGGTTTAAACTTTATGTACTCCGCGCATCATTTTCTAAATAATTTATCCAATCACATCAAGAAGATAATTTATGACAAGTGATATGTACGGTGAATGATGAAAGCATTGCACTATATAAACAGCAATTTTGCATTGCACTCTAATACTAGATATGTAATATTTAGAAGCTTAATATATTGTTAATATTGTTCGTGCATTCATCTACGACATACATTTAAGACATTGACACATTACGGATGTAACTTATGGTACGATATGTGCGCGAGCGCATTTTTAATGTCACTTTTACTATACCTATATATTAAAGTATACTGTTGAAAAATGTATAGGTTACCATTTTTCTAAGTATAAAAACGTAGTTATGTTAAAATTTGTTCAAAAATGTTTTATTAGTGTTTTTTATTTATCAAACTGGATGGATGGTTACCAACTGTATATTAAGTATGAAGGCAAATATTGAGTGTGTTTTGCCTATTCAGCAGAGATAGGTGTTGACATTAAAAAACGCAGGTAACACCCAAGCCAGTGCGGGGAGCGGTGAGGGGTGGTGACGGGCGGGTGGTGGTGCTTACCCTGCGTGTGGTGCCTGGTGGAGTGCGTGGGGCCGGTGTCGAGCGCGGGCGGCGTGTAGTAGAAGGCGTGGGGCTCGGAGGCCTTGCCGGCCGAGCGCACGAACAGCTGCACGCACACGGCCTCCGCGATGTCGGCGTGCGCGTACGCCGGCACGCAGCACACCAGGTGCGTCTGTACCGACAACACGAGTACTCAACACTGAGCAATGTCACACATACTAGCCTACAGATTTTGGTGGTACCACGGTACAAATTGCATAAAGACATGCAAACAGCATATTTGTAATCGTAATATAGTCTGTGTTCGACCTAAAGCCTGATCACACATAACTTCAGGACAAACAAATTAGTAGGTACATATAAACTTGGATCTACCTTCTCTATCTTAAAAGTGAAATACGAGGGGAGGTCCAAAAGTTCGCGGAATGGCGGGGTTGGCGAGGGTGAGTTTACTCATCCATGTAGGCGCTAATTGAGTGACTCATTGTTAGTATATATACCGAGTTTCAGCCTAATCAGGTCATTAGCTTTTGAGTTTTCAACGAGTAAACAAGTCAATCGGGAAGAAACTAGCCACTATGCAAAAAAGTGTCCGTACACACAAGCCATGTTGCGACGGCTGCCATTCACCGGTGCGGTTTTGAAAAACTGCGCCACCCACCCTACAGCCTAGACCTGGCCCCAAGCGATCATTTTGGAAAAAAAAATGAAGAAAGAACTGCGTGGAAAAATTTTTGCGACGATGATGAAGTGAAGTCGGTTATTTCGGTCTATTTAGACGCCCAAGACAAATCTTTTTTTTTCGACGTTATTAATAAGTTATTTGACAGATCTAATAAATGTATTAGGTTAAGGGAGAATAAATTGAAAAGGAAAACTTGTTTGATGTTTCATTTCATTATCCTTCCCTGTCCGCGAACTTTTGGACCTCCCCTCGTACATCAGGGCAGGAAGAAAAGATTACTTGCCAAATTCTTAGCTGCCTTGTTGTCTAAATTAAGCTCTTACTTTATCTATGCCTTCAAATCATTTTCCAAAAAAAGCCTTTGCTTACTTGTTGTAAGAATTCCTTGTCAGGGGTGACCTCTTCCTCCCAGTGCGTTCTGCCGTCTTGTCTCTGGCAGAAGACGACCCTGGTCTCCTTGAGAAAGTTTTTGCCCAGCAGGTAGAGTTCCAAACCACCGGAGGCCGGACAAGACACCAGGGATTTACGACAGACTTCTGGGACGCCTGGGGGTTGAGCTGAAAGAGAATTTACTTTGAGGTAAATTCGTCTTCTAAAGACATTATATGGTAAAAATACAGATGAAGAGCATCACATAGTTGCGTGTTATGTAATGTATGTGTGCGTGTGCGTGTGCGTGTGTGCGTGTGCGTGTGTGTGTGTGTGTGTGTGTGTGTGTGTGTGTGTGTGTGTGTGTGTGAATGAACTCACTGCATATGATAGGCGTGGAGCAGACTTGCAGCGTCTCGGGGTGTCCGGCCGCGCTGAGGATGTCGGTGCGGAACACCATGCGGCAGCGCGTGGACTTCTTCTTGCCGCGCGAGAGGTGCGCGCCCGCGCCACCCGCACCGCCCCCGCCTGCGCCCCCCGCGCCGCTCAGCGCCTCGCCGAACCGGTGCTCCACGTCCACATTGCGTTCCTACACAGTCACATACAACACTTTATTGAACATTGTCATATTGTTTCCATTACAGTTTGGTGCTGCACGACATCAAAATATCCAGGAATACGGAGCTGATTGTGACATAATTTATGGCAATATTGCCAAACATTTTATAGAGATAAATAAATAATAGTCGATGTTTGATCAACAAATCGATGAAATATAAGTATTAGTTAAAATCAACCTCCTCAAATGTTGTGACTGTTGGGCATCAATGGTGGTTTTATGAAAACGTTACAACCTGAGCTACAATTCGTAGTAACTCATAACTACTATCTGTCCTAACAATATATTATCCTGAACAGATCCTCACCTTGAGTATCCCAACGCAGTCACAGGTGACCTGCCAGTTCTTGGCGGGCTCGAGGTCTATCTCGATGATAACGGTGCCATCTTCCTTCCGCTCCTTGCAAGGCGTGGAATTCTTACCAGAGACGCGGCACGCCTGGTAGAACATATGTGGCGCCACTCGTCCTGTGTCTGTGCCTATGTATACCTGAGGAAAACATGGGTTTCAAGCTATTGATTATTGATGCTGATTATAACATAAAAAGGTATGGGCTGAACTCTGAACGTGAATTTTACAGAAACTTGTTACGAGTCATATGCTCGATCAGGTGAAAAGTGTTTGAGCGAAGTGTTAAGGATGGTATTCGTTCTTTTGCCAGCGTGACTCTTATAAGTGATAAACGTTGTTTACCTGCAACACGGCCGGTTTATCGTAACCAACTAATTTGACTATCGGAAATCCATTCCCAGAGTTGTCTTTGACAGCGCCACGGCTGCCTTCAGTCTGATATCTAAAACGATTAGCAATATTTCGTTTATTATTCCGAAAGAACATGTACTTGTAGGTTTATTTACGAAGGTTGTTATATGTAGTTACCTCGCTCTGTGCTGTGTCTCAGGCTGGCACAGTATCTGTAGCTCCACCGTGCCGTCCCTCGACCTGCCGGATAGCGGCGCCGCCAGTCCTGGCTTACCCCCCTGCGTCATGGCAACCAGCGCCCTTCGCCGCGCCATCGTTTGCGCCAGCTTGCCGCCGTACTTCCCACTCAGCTTGCCGCCGATTTTGCCGCCCGCACCGACGAGTTTGCCACCTCCTGGATACTTGTTAGCGAGTTTGCCCCCACTGCCCAGCTTACCGCATGATCTGTACGGATCCTGGAACCTCTTGCCAGGCGTTTCAACTATGTTTGGACTAGATATACTGCAACCCGCTCTCATTCTGTAATCAATTGAGGTCATTACAGAATTTGTAGAACAGATCTTTGTTGAAATTATATTGTGTTGAAACATTAACATAAAAACAAGCTAAGTACTTGTTGATTTAAATAAATATAACGATAAATAGGAATAAATGGAACATAGAGCCACATTAGCGCTTGTGAGCAAGCGCCGCGTCGCGTCGGTGCAGCACACACGGGCACGGACACAGCGACACACATGTACGATGCATTACAATTACATGCGGTGATCATGCGGTTTCATGAGAATGCTCGTGACGTTGCTAAACTAACATCGTTGGAGTCACAAATAATGTCCATGATTTAGCTAATTAGTGACCACGTCTAACTATATGATATCACCAACACATCTTCTATGGACACCCTGGAGTCTGCAGGAACCCAAGCACACCAGGCGTCGCCAAGGATTAGGAACAAAGTGAATACTTAGTATCTGAACTCACGCCTCCTCCTACCTTCGATGTGCAATATTTGTTAACAAACTTAACGTACAGGGATGCGGGTATGGGCGGCGCTGAGGCGTCGGGCGGCGCGGGCGCGGGAGCGGCGGCGCGCTCGGCCGAGCCCCCCGCGCCCCCCGCGCCCGCCGCGCCCGTCGGGAACGCGTACGCATCGTTGGCGTCGTCGCATTCAACTTTAACTGCCGCCTCGTTCTCGCCGCGTCGCCGTTTCGACTCCGGGTGTTCCCACTCATCCAAAGTGTCCGACAATCTGCACACGCCATCAGTGATTTATTAAATTTTGGAATAAGCTACGCTTTCGTGACCCTATATAGGTCATGGGTCACGCCAACATGTCGGATGAAGCGTGTTCTCCATTCTCAATGCTGCTATGATAATCGAATAGGCAAAGATAGAGGAATATCTAGAGCGATGTAGCCCGTCATAAAATAATTAAAACTCAAAATTGTATAAACCAGAAGCTGATGAATCGCCAGAAGCTTCATTCTTGCACCACATACAAAGCAGGCGACTACTCAAATCATTCATAGATTGCAACCGAAAATATATAGATGTTAAATATTATTATCAAACGGAGTAGTGAAGTGAGATAGACAGATAGTACAAAGTCGGCATGTGGCCACGTGCGGGGAAACGTGCCAAAAATATACATCGAGCGTATGTTAGCGCGGAGCGACCGCAGCGCGCACGACCTGACGCACCTACTCAATTGTATATCGTTACAGAACTAACTCTACAGTTGGACGAGTCGGCACACGATCTTATAGAATACTCTTATCTATTTTTATATGCGTTTCTAAGTTGTATCAAGAGTTGCGATTTACTTTAAGCCGATGCTCTACTAAACAAAGACACAAAAGAACATCCAGAATAAAATGCTCTGAGAGTGCAAAATCGTTTGTTGGTTGTACTGAAAACCTTTTAAGTGACGACAATATCCGATGCGTCTCATGACATGGCGTACCTATATTCATTTTATTCATTTGTTCAAATTGGACATAATACTTAACGTTGTCCACAGATCGCTTTACGATTATTAAAAGCACATAAAATATAGCATCTTGAAACAGTTTTAATGACACTATCGTGAAATGATTTCATGTATGCATCGGAAGTAGCTCCGAGGTGTATTTATAGTTCAGTAAATATTAGTACATAAAAAGTGAACGCAACAAGAGTGCAAAGGCCACGAGTGTTTTTGTAGTACCGCCTAGCGCCTGTGGGAACACGTTTACTAAACCGCTGCGGATGAGTTAAGGCTCTAGTATGGCTTGTTTAACTTTAAACCAATATAATAAGTACGTAACTGTGATTTGTGACCTTCCTTTACATAGCGTCGGAGAACGGACACAAATTATTTTTTGCATAGAGCTACCTTATAAGGACATAAGCTGCTTTTAATTCCAAATAATGTCATTAGTATCTACAACAACTGAATAATAAGTAAAAAAATATCGTAATTAATAAGTATTAATTAAAATGTACAATTCTGTACAGGCCTTTAGTATTTCACAGATTAAGGACTTTTAAAATGCCTTATGTTTTGAATATAGCTAACGAGGCCAGGCCGCCGGCTAGTTGAATGAATAGTGACTGAATGAGTACAAACTACATAAGTATCGTAGATCATTATTTTTATTGGCACTTCTTTTGGTCAGCGCCAGTTTATTTTAACAACGTCTCTGCTCGTCTCAATTCACTCAATTCAGTTCTGAATATTCTATTTCACTATGTCAATACTTCAGTGCCTGAGGATGGCTTACTTTAAACTAGGACTGTTTCTAGTTGGTTAGACTTGTATTTTGTCGCGTCTTATAAGTTAGTTAGTAACCATTTTTGTAGTATCATCAGTTCTTAATTGCATCATAGAAATCTAATACATTCTATAAATTTCGCTTATTTTTCTACATGTTTACTATGAATAGAGTTTAGCTACTTTTGTATGGGTCAGGCATGACACCGTGTACCGTTTTGCGGGATATTTGGTCCTAAGATTTACTGTCTTTATAACAGTCAGAATGTATGTACAAAGCAAGACTTAGGGCTTACCCCACCACCTCCAAATAGAATTTATCTATAAGATAAAAGTCTCGCCATCTCTGTTCTTTAACCTAATAAGAACGAGACAGCACGCGATTTATCTTTCGGATAACTTTTTTCTGTTAGTTGTGGGACTGGCCATTAAAATCGCTCAGCTAAAAGAGGTTTACAATCTAAACATATGTCGTCAACTGCGCGCTCTGACAATAAAACACTCAATTTCGTATGTTGCCCGATGTATTACATAATTGAATGTGTTGCCCTGTAGTGACGTAATAACTATTATGTGTACTCCATGTGTATAATGGCATGTGTTCGCTTGTATGTGTAGTGACTAATAAATTGTGTGTGTGTGACGAGATGAGTTCGTACGTACTTCGTTTGTATGTATGATCGCACGTTGTTACTTGCTACGCTGTTGCGTATTGTTGATTTAATCGTATTTGTAATATAACTATGCCTATGTCCAGCAGTGGACGTCTTTTGGCTGACATGATGATGATGATGTAATATAACAATAGTAAAGTTTAGTTACACAATATTGGGATACGATACAAGAAAACCTTGATATTATAACCTATTTATTGGCAATGTTCACTCGACTGATGGACAAGCCATCATAATCAATGTGCTAGTAGAACTGACTGTAATTCTGAGAAAAATCTACGTTATCGAAACTTCCACTTCGTGCAATTTGTAAAGCACATAACATAAAAGCCATGTTTGTTTATATTTTACTTAGGTACATACTTTATTATCGAAACGATACTGACGATGACGCTACGTTTTTGGTGTGTTTATGAATAGTCAATATTTACCGAGAATACGTTATTTTTAGCAAGGAAATGTTCTGAATTAATGTTCTACAGTTTCATAGACCTCTACCGACTATTTGCTAAAAATACAATCTCTATGAGTACCTCTAGTTGGTACCTATAGAGATTGTATTTGTATCTGGTATAGAAACTAAAACAGAGTACACTTACTTTCATGGACCCTAATATCGTGATTGCAAACGTAAGTCTGTCTATTTGTTACGTTGTCGCGAGTAACCCGGCGGAACGACGCGCTGTCGGCGACGAAGACAACATTGACAGCTCACACTCATAGGTGAGGTGAGGTCGCCGGTTGTACTAGTTTATAATTAACTTGTACATGTCTACCACACTAGCGAAATGAAACGTAATTCCAATAAAATAACATAACAAATTGCCGGTTGTTATGATTAGTATATTTAGATAACATCGTACTGTTGCGTGAACGTGGATGCTCGGTGTTCAGTGATACGTTTGGAAGATTGCAAAGGGCTCGAGTTTCTCTAATTGCGTATGTATCGTCATGCTCTCATTCGCCGCGCCGCGCGCCGTGAGGAAAGCAGAGACCCTTCTAATTTGACGTCTGTTTGTTACGTTTCGTCTATTAGGTACTAGCTATTTTTAGAACTTTGTTAACGAATATAATTATAATATAACCATTTTTAAGAAGTTCTTTGTTTATAAGATATCTTGCTATCGTGTTAATCTCTCATGGAAATATCAATAATCAATTTAATTTAAAGTCTTTTAATAATTTTCTTTAGTTACCGTGCATCGTTAAAACTACTTAATTGACATAGAACATATTGTATTACAAATTAGATATAGGTACATATTTATTCAATGTCAGTGGTTGCCTACTCTTGTAGTTAAAACAACAATTTCGGTTTAGTTGACAACATAAAATAGATCTTTATCTATTTAGCGATAAAAATGTTTATATTTCGATAAGGACGTGTCCGCACGCGCCAAACGTGCGCGCGCGCATCAGTAGCTGGCGAAGGTCGTGTAGTGAAGAAGCCGCGTAAAATCTAGCTAGACGAACTGTGACGTAGGCAGCTTGTGTGACCAATTAATCAACATATTGGTATAGATTATGATTTTAAACTTGACACTGTCACTAATTAACTGATAAAATACTACGGCTATAGGAAGGATACTCTCTATGATATGACCATCTATATGATTTTAAGTTGAAACTGTGTAGCTTACACGGTCAACAAGTTGAAGGATATTAATTTAGTCTATACACAAGTGAAACAGCTGCATGTGTGTAGTTTACTTTAAAAGACAAACAAATTTTGTATTAAAAAATGTACTCTTTGTGAATATGTTTTACATTAATCAGATATCCTTTTAGCAATGGCGATAAATTCACAGGGATTTGTCGCAAAAATGACAAAGTTAACGTCACACTCTTTTTAAGAATAATATCTACTATTTCAGTTTGATTCATTTCGGTTCGTGTTGATTGAGCTAATGGTCGCGTGCGAAGCGTGTAAGTGCATGGAGCTTTTAAATTTACGTTCACGTGATTTCGCTGAGTAAATCTGCATTAGATATTACGCATAGAAAAAGCTTACTTGGATTCAATACCACTGGTACGCTTTTGAGTTTCGTTAAAACGATTCAAATATTTCATATGTTGTTAATATTTTTGGCTAGATATTCGTAATACAAAAGCAAGCTTGCCCACCTAACTACTAACACAAACGACCTCATCACAGCTCCGTAGGCTTTTCTGCATCGGACACTTATATAATACCGGACAATGCGCAAGATTAGTAAGTATATATCTGACAAACAAGTGTAAGTAACTCCCGAGCCAATAACAGCAGTCGACGGGTTAACAATGCGTGCGCGCTTAAACCTGTCATTATTAACATTGCATTACAAAGCGAGTGCAGTTAGCGAACACTTAACCCTTACCTGTGCACCGCGTCGGGCCCAAGCCCGCTGTCGTTACTGTTTTCACAGGATTCCGGCGGTCGCAGCGAGTGACTGTGGGCGTAGTGCGCGAGTTTGCCAAATTTCCCTAAATGCGCCAGTTTGCCCGGGTGGTGCACCATTTTGCCCGGGTGCTGCGTCTTCCCCGGGTGTGCGCGCTTATGCGGCGCCCGCATTACTTTTCTGTGGACACGTGCGCTCATCGTCGGCGCCGTAGACATAGTCATTTTCATGCCTGTCGACAAACAGAAAATAAAAATTCGTTAATTTTTATTGACTATTGTGGCAGATACATTACTAATCACATTAGAAAAATTTTAAGTATAAACAAACATCTGCGTTATTAGATGAAGTTAGTTAAACGTAATGACATGACGCAAAATAAATACACCTCATATGATAAAATAATACCTATTTAAATAGAGTCACCACCGTATACGTTTAGCCAGAGACTACAGATGTCCATTCTAGTCAGTTCCATTTAATCTACTCTTCAAACAACCATCTCTACGTTTAAAATCGCTTTATAAACTAACTCAATATTAAATCGATGAGCCTTACGAAATTGTTTCTTATAAATGTTGTAGTAATACGAAATATCTTTGTGTGTGAATAGTGAATGTTTACATAAGGGAAGTATATAATACAATACGGCGAGTGTTAAGGCCGTGAGTCACGAGACAATATTTAAAGATCGCAATCACTGTTTTATGGACCAAATGCCATAACACGTCCAATCGTAAACTGAACGCGACTGCGAATACATAAAATAGTGAAGCGTCTGACATTAAAATTATTTCACTGTTGCTGTTTGAGGCCATGTTTGGTTATGGTGTCAGAATTCCTCGAAACGCACGATAAAAGCGTTAGAATGTAAATATAATTAATAATTAATAAAGATGATTAGGCACATACTTCCAGCGTGACATGATAAACATTTGCCGATGAAGCGACCAGCTACGACGGACTTAGCTGGTAAACAGCGCCGAGAGCATTTGTACAACTTTCTCGCTTGGATCATCTTGGACGCAAATAATTGCAAAGTGTGCGTAAAAAGCTAATGACATCAGGCAAAGATAGCAAGCGTGTCTTCTAAGTCTACGTCAACTTACATTGTTTATTTCTACAGCCCTACAGCAGCAAGCCTGACGGAAGCTGGTACCGGCTCTTCGTGAGTATTTTTTTAATCAATAACATACCACAATATAGGTTGGAAACTCGAGAATGCGGCGTGATACGCAGGATTTAATAAACATTAGCGTCGTTCCTAGTAAAAGTGATTATTTAGTATGCAAGGGACAATGCCGCTGTTGACAGACCCATCATTAGTATATCTCTAATAGCTTATATTAAATGACATACTAACATTTCTAGTAACTGATCGTTAGTCACAGATTTTGTCTTCACATTACATGTTTAAGTCGATTTTGATACTTCTGTTGCATTTCCATTTACATAAATATCCACAACATGAATGTTCATTAAGTTCCAAAACGGACATCACGGATTATAATCGTTATCGCCATGAGCATTACAGCCAAAGTTCATAAAACTAATATATTCTGGCAGTAAATACGCTCGGATTGAGCATAGTAGTAACTTTGCTTTAGAGGATTGTCGCCAGCCTCGGTTACGGGCCTGTTGATCGCCCATTACGTGTATTGTACACCAGAATGTATAACGCAGTCCCAACGACTAGTCTGGACTTTCCAAAAATTATATTTATGTAATGCTTTTGGGGAAAATAACCTTGGGGGAGGCCTATGTCCAGCAGTGGACGTCTGTTGGCTGACATGATGATGATGACAAATGCTTTTGAAATAAGTTTTAAAAGTAACTTTTATGCTCTCTGCTTTTTTAGTTATAGTTTCTTGCACAGAATTCTTAGTAGAAAGCAATAATACAACCTTTAAAAAAATACGTTTCGAAATATAGATGCAGGGATATAAGCTAAACTTTTAGTACTATTGGCATATAATTAAAATATTTAGTTAAACGACCATTGTAACGGCAATAATTAAGGAATAGTATTCACAGAAAATGTATCCAAATATTTAAAGTAATTCAATAATTGTTATTTGATTATTATGGAGTGCTATCAATGGTTAATTACATATCGCTATAAAACTAGATTTGAACTATTAAAGGTGCAGCTGATCTCGTGAGAATACCAGAACCTTTAGTTGCGTTTATTAGCGCGTGTATGGTCGATGGTTTGACTTACTGAGGACAATCCTCACGTTTAAACGATCGCAATGAGAATGTCAAACGTATTAGATTTAGTATCCACAAACAATTTTAAATTATCTGGCAGTTTATCACATTTGTGGTTAAACTTAATTTTAATACTGTAAATGTTATTAAGCGTCATGTACCGAAAACGCAGTTTAAACAATATCTGAATTCTTTCTGCCGGAGTACGGTTGTCTAAACAGATGACAGCAGTGATCGTTTGAGTGGCCAAACACAAGGAAGACTATGTATAAACGAGTTAGTTCAGTGCACGGAAGACCGTTACGGTCGGTGAAGGCTTCCAACTGATGCGACACCACGACGGCCTTGTCTTTAAAGAAACAACTCGCTAAGATAAATTAATGTTCTGGATAACGATGAAAGTATACCAAATCTAAACAATGTCTATATATTATGTAATTTGAAATGTTCTTGTATACACATACTACAAGTTATAATATCGAATTTCAGTAATATTTGTTTCGTATTCTACTAAATTTCAAATGCAAGGTTTTATTGAAATAATATTCAAAATGTTGCTTTTGTATTAATCTCTTTAGAAAAATGACTTAAATTAAAGAACAGGTTAACGATAAAATATTGATGACAGGATTTCAATAATCTGTTTTGCATTCAGCTTAATTATAATACCAAGGATTTATGGAAATATAGATTAATAATATAAATAATAATAATAATATCAGCCCTGTATTAAATTGTCCCACTGCTGGGCACGGGCCTCTTCTCACTGTGAGAAGGGTTAGGCCATAATCCACCACGCTGGCCAAGTGCGGGTTGGCAGACCTCACATATCTTCGAGAACATTATGGAGAACTCTCAGACATGCATGTTTCCTCACGATGTTTTCCTTCACCGTTAAAGCGAGAGATAATTAACTATTTAATACGCATATAAATTCGAAAAGTTAGAGATGCGCGCCTTGGGATCGAACTCGAGACCTCTGCGTGGTAGTCCAGGCTATCGCTGCTAAAATATAGATAAATAATAAATATAAATTATTATAAATGAATTGTTTGTATTCCTGGTTCTGTAGTATTTAGGAGATCATCACACGAGTCAGATAACTCTTCAAAGACGTAGAAGAGTTGAAGCCAGTGAAACATTAACCGGCGCATTAAAGTAAGCCAGCTCACATGTCACTACTAAAACACACGACAGCGAGTCTCAACTGTGGAAGGAGCATCCACTACTTTGATGCGCGGTGCAGATATGATTGATGACACAATAGGTCTTATAAAATTATTTCTCGGTTCACAGGAAATAATAAATTTGGACCGTAAAACTCGACCTTGCGACAACGAGTACATCAGCCGACCTGCGGCGTGCCACCATTTTGTATTCGTGTCGAATTTGTATTGGCGTTACTTGTTTTTATTGGCCTATGTAAATATATTATTTTAATATGTTTTAATATAAATGTACATATATATATCCTGCTGATATAGTCTTAGTCCCGTATTATCTCTAGAGAGATTATGGGTTAAACTCTAAAAAATATGGAGATCGCAAGTGGATGAGACTGAATCAGACATTGACTACTGTGTAACTCGAAAAGGTCTAATAGCAAGTTAAATAAAAGGGCTAATACCAATGAATAACTACTAGGCAATGGCAGTGACGTGTTCTTACTAATTATAATTATATTTGGAGAACAGCATGTAGTGTTTCGCTACGTAAACCCCTCACGTATTCAAATAGTTTTAATCTATACCAAAGGTTCTCAGACTTTTTTTTCATTGACCACTTTCAAAATGTAGCTGGTTCCGGTGGACCCCCTGCAGCTACATTTCTACCATAAGTTCATGCAATTAAAAAATTTGATCAAATCTTGACAGGCTGACCACTTTAGGAACTAAGGATCTATACTGATACTGATATTATAAAGCTGAAGAGTTTGTGTCCAAATGGATTAGAGTTGTGTGGTATGGGCCACGTACATACTATATATGCATATATATATTTACAGTCCACTGTGTCGAATGATGTCGAATGATTTAGCAGTTGCAAATAAACCTTCGTAATAACTACACGTCGTTTTACTCAAAAAATCACCCGGCAATCTAAAATAATCCTTATAGATTAAACAGTTTGTTTGTTTGAACGCGCTAATCTCAGGAACTACTAGTTCGAATAAAAATATCATTTTAGTGTTGGATAGCCTATTTATCGAGGAAGGCCATAGGCTATATTATTATAACATCACACTACGACCCACGGGGGCGGCGCAGTAACCATAAACGCGGGTGAAAGCGTGGGCACAGCTAGTTATTAGATATAGATAGCGGCCAAGGCAATTTTTTTTTAAATAATATTCTATAATAATAATAATAATATAATATTCTATCACATACACACAACATCATCTAGCCCAAACTAAGCGGAGCTTGTACTATGGATACTAGACAATGGATAAACATACATACATATATACTTTTTTTGTAAATACATACATATTATACATAGAAACACCCAGACCAAGACAAACATCCATGTTCATGCACACAAATGTTTGACTTGTGCGAGAATCGAACCCGAGACCTTAGGCGTGGCTGTCGGTTACACTAACCACTACGCCATCGAGTCAGAGATTATGTCACTTGCAGTTCACTATTGTTATTATAAAGAATGGCTAGTTGTTAAACGTTATTTTGTTAGTAGACTAGACCATTACACGAGATTGATAGATAAAAACAATGTTTTAATTAAAAAGTATAAAATGTCGTATCCGATATCAACTAATTATGCTAAGATAGTAGTGATAAAAATGCCATTTGAATTTTACTGGTGATCTAGTAAGTTAGTTAAGATAAGATATATCTACCAATAGATAAGATTTACAATATTCTTAGAATTAGGTTGGTCTTTCAGTAGGCCATGATTAGATACACCACGAAATTAGGGAAGCAAATACTTTTTAAGAAATTATTTTAAATACCGATTACAATTTTATTTGTTGTTGTCAGGCAATTACACTCAAATCTTAGATTTAAAGATACATAGAATGAGAGCAAATTTATCATTAGATGTGTCCAAAAATAATGATGTTAACATCTAAGGAGCAAGTGCAGGTTAACATGATAGTAGCAAATATATATGTTTGTTTATACATGTATACAAGTAGGTATATGAGTTTGCAAGCAAATGAAGATCTATGCACGCTCAAAATTTGACATCTTAGGACTTATATACTTACTTTCGATGTATAATAATATTATTTTGAATAATATCGACAACTCGCCGGCAAGATTGGCCCAGACCGATATTTTAGAAGAATTACGCAACAAAATTGTTTAACATGTGTAATTTAAATTTGTTTTTATATATAATAATCTAACAGTAGACGCGATAACGTGTGATATGAAGTGCCTAGTGTAGTAAATCTTTGCGTCATTTACTTTTTTCAGTGGCTTGTTTCGTAAGGTACGTACACAAATGAATATCTTCACACCGAGTTTTAACACACGTGTGTAGTATAGTTATAAGTTGCACGCTACGGTTATATTTATTACGATATTATGATAAAATACAAGTACTATCGCAGTATCAAATATTATTATTATTCAATACAACTACTTGTGTATTGCAATCATCGTAGTAATGGTTCTCAAAACTGCTCCTTGTAGCAGTCCAGTAGTGCTAAGAATTCACAAATCAATAATTTACTGTACAATATAACTAACAAAGCAGTCCACAATCATGCGTATCTCGGTCAAAAACATACATACACATAGTACCGAGACATTCACTCGAGCACATCGAAACGTTAAAAATAGCCGCGTCCTTGCGATTTTTAATCTTATTCTCTCCGGGTTTGTGCGACTACCGTTCAACCGATAACGGCGCTTGAACAATGGACTACATAGTAGGGTTTTACTTGTAATACACTTGTAAAGGATTCGCTAATGTGATTAAACAAACTAAACGGAATAACAACACATGGAGTAAGATATACGAAGCAAGTATCAGCGTTCTTAGCGCACTCATACCTTCTGAAGTAGAGTTTACATAAAGGTTGCAGTGAAGCCGGAGACATCTGATGCGAGCACACGTAGCGTGTTTGTACAACATACTCGTGTCGTTACGTAAACTATTGCACTGGTTACAAGCGGTGAAAGGAAATATTGTATCTTCAATAAGTACATGTTTACGTTGAACTCACTAAAACGTAGAGAGATTAAAGACGATTGACCAATAATGAACAATAATTATAATATATACAGTAATTGCTTTGAACATGCAAGTTCAACAATATAAAGGATTTGGTTCGATACAAGCGACATGACAATAATATCTTTGAAATCTATGCAGAAACAATTAAACGATATGGCTAGGATGATGATACATTTTTTAATTCCTTATTTAGAACTTTTAGACGCTAATAGCCGTCACAACAACACCAAAG
The DNA here is from genome assembly GCA_963564715.1 of Catocala sponsa. Lineage (NCBI taxonomy): Eukaryota > Metazoa > Arthropoda > Insecta > Lepidoptera > Erebidae > Catocala > Catocala sponsa. The sequence goes on from OY751331.1 coordinate 29,296,386, forward strand.
CTCTTACAGCTAACAATAACGATGGACAATTTATTATAATTAAGTTTGTTCCTACAAATATCTACACATTTACTTACAACTAACCTTCTTATTTTCAGCCGGTTAGTTATCGTCCATCTTTATATACGAGTCTATTACCCGGTTGTTCTTTGATGGCCGGAAGATAATATTGTACCTTCTGATGAAGTACTGGCCTTGAAAAGGACCGCTTTATACAAGCAGCTAGTTTTGACATTTATTGTGGACGTGTAATGTCGCGTGCGGTACTGTCAGTATTTTAAATGTTTATTGAATTGGATTTGCCCTCCAATACATACTGACTGTAAATAACGTAGTACGCATAGATAGCGAAGGGATTGCCAGAGATGTAAACAACCATATTATGCGCCGGTTATGTTAGATGTTATACAATAAGGGATCGGTGTTATGTACACCTTACCCGGGCTTTTTGCTGCGTTGTAATTTTATTCTCAGTTGCTTCGCAAAAGCTCTGGTACAAGATACCTCAACAAGGGTTGCAAATTTACAGCAATGGGCTAAATCGTATTTATCTCCGTGTGGAATCAATAACTACAAACTACATGACTAAACTGTATAATAGGTCAGAGACAATAACAATAATTTAACTATGATTATTGAACACATTAATTAACTTATTCAGACAGTGGACTTCCTTACTTACTGCGTTCATATTTGCGCTGGATTAACATTCTCCGACTGTCCTTCTAATCATTTAATTTGACATGAATATGAGGTAGGACAATGAATACATAACTATTGTTAAAAGAGACCGTATTAGAACTGTCCTGAATAATTAGATATAAATTACAAACGACATGACAATGAGTGAATTACACTTACGCGATATGAATTTATTAAATTGAACACAACTAAGATGGCGGCGCGCGGCGCTGGTATAAATTGCTCAATAATCTTTTCAGTTGTCAATGATAACGACGCAGAGTGAAAAATGGAAAGTATGTAATGACTGGCTAAAATTAAACAACACGATATTATTTTTAACATTTTCCGTATTATTGTTTATAGAATGCGATTATCGATATAAAGAATTGTAAATGATAATTTAATTAAGCTAACATTATAAAGTCGGCTCCAGGCCAGGCGATGTACTTACATGTTATGTATTGCAGAACATATTGCTTATATTTATATTAATTTTGGCATTGATCTCTATAGTAGAATTCGATCTAATAGCAAATTCATAGAGGTTAAAACAACTTTTTATGATGCAAATAATGATGTAGGCCGTGTTACGAGCATAACAGTTAATCCTAATCCTAACTAATATTATAAAAGCGAAAATAAATTTGTTTGTTTGTTACCTTTTCACGCCTAAACCACTGAACCGATCATCTTGAAATTTTGCATATACATTGACAGGTGTACAGAAACGGACATAGGCTACCTTTCATCCCGAAAAAAATTACTGTTCCCGAGGAAAACAATAATAACGTTCTTATGATAATAGATGGCGCCACGTGTCTTTCGAATCATGATTGAATTACCCGAATTGATTGTTAAATTCTAAATTAACGCGAGCGAAGCCGCGGGCAAAAGCTAGTAATAATGGCACAAAATAATAAATTTGATTTATATCGTTTATATGAATATATTATTTACCATGGTAGCTCAAGTTTTCTAATAGGATCGGTTTCCTAATTGAGAACTATACAAAATACTCAAATATATCATAAGCCATTCTCATAAGACGTAACTACTAACTAGAGGCACTATTACAGATAAGTATCGCCCTTTAACAACAGAACGACATGAATCGATAGACACGACAGGCCATTAAGGCGCACAATTGAGTGCATGCGTTCGTGTGTATATTGTGTATAAGATATAATAGGAGCGAGTTCGTTACCCTGCGGGACGCCGAGGCTCGACCCCGCTATCGACGGTTATCGGTCGTCATCGTCCAGCGATGAAAGTCCACCTACACCTGACTGGACATATACGTGTCCAGTAGCGTTACCCAAGCCAGAGGAAGTCATGGATTAACTTTGTTTACACTCTCACGTCTCTCTTGTGATCGATGTCCAACGGCTCAGGAATGTTTACTTGCCGTTTCAAAAGTAACAGGAAAACGTTGTGATATTTAGAATTTAAGAGAGATAACATTTTTCAGACTTATAAGTGTAATTATAACTTTTCTAAAATTTAGCTGTGTCCCTAAGAGCCACGCAGAGACTTTGAATTTCCTCATGCTACGATCCTTAAGAAGTGTGTACCTATTAATAAATTATTCTGGAGACAAAATAATACAAAATGTTTTCTGTAGCGTCTTGACAGAAACATAAGAGTTTGTAGATTACTTTTAACTTGCCTTTCTTAGATCAGATTTTAATTGCATGCATAACCGAATGTCATTGCAATTAATGGTTAGTATTTGCACGAATAACATTAGTATGTAAACAAGAAAGCGATATGTTATTTGGCGAGTGCGTAACTACCTATTGGTATTGTTAATATTCGTGTACATGTATGAAATAGTTATCGTTTTGCATCTAACTGCGTGTAAATATTACGTAAGAGATACGACTAACGCTGGAATAGGTCAAACTTTAAATAGTATCGTTAAGTATGGTGGTGCGGAACAGTACAATGATGTCGTGGTGGACCGCGTGATCCTGTTACCATTTTAAATGTGCTGATACGCAGCGGCTACTGTATAATGTTTTATGATGTAAATCTATTGATTTTGGGTAACTGTACGCATTGCGTTCTAGACTCTGCTATTGAGGACGGAATATCATGTTTAAATTGTTTATTTTGTTATTCATCTGAATATGTACCTATATTATATAGATATCATATACCTACTTTGGCTAATTTGATGCCTGAGCAGTATGTATCAAATATTATATAATAGGACTAGATTTTCCCGTGGTTTCAGCCGCGTTTATCGTTACTGCGCCGGCCCCGTAGGTCGTAGCGTGATGTTATATAGCCTATAGCCTTCCTCGATAAATATGCTATCCAACACTAAAAGAATAATTCAATTCGATCAATAGTTCCTGAGATTAGCGCGTTCAAACAAACAAACAAACTCTTGAGCTTTATAATATTAGTATAGATTATATTGTTGTTAGGCGAGTATGTAACGTTACCGTCAGTTTAAACGTGTCTATTGATTACGAAAGTTAATTCTCAATGCACATAATCACCTGTAGCGGGTTGTATCTTGCCTACGTTTTTGGTACACGCATACAATTTGAATGAGGAAAACTTATCGTTAATGGTCGTTCAGGCGTCACAACCGTCAGAGGTCTTGGCGCTTGTGTCGCTCAGGGACGATACGATGGGAACTGAGGTCTTGCGTAAGATTAAAGGATATTTGATAGGCTTTAACTTTCTATGATCTCGTCACTCGTTTATACAGTAAATTTGGTGAAAATGATAGCTACAAAGGTGCTACCATAGTTGTTGAAATCTAGATAACGCGAGTTGCGACTGTATAGATCCCTGCACTAGATGTAGAGGCCGCCTAAAATATGGGATGGATATCATTAGGTACAATGTAAGAACTAATAGCGCTAGAGAGAGCAAATGCTGGAATAGAGTTAGTGAGCACGAGAACAGTGCCACAAGAAAGGACTAATAGCGCCAGCCTGTAAGAGTACAATCACTAACATTGACCTTTGTTACAACAAACCCTACCCTTATTTTACCATATTATTTAGAAGCATGTCAATGAAAACTGTTGTTTTCATTAATAAAACCAATTTGAATGTAAATATAGTGATAATTTATATGTAAATCTTTTCAATTAATTTGCATAGACATCATATTTCATATTTTGTATCGGTTTAGACTTAATTCGCCTAGGTGATACATAGAATAATTTGTTTTACGTTATCGTACGATTCTACCGACTAAGACTAACACCCATATTCTAAGAAGTAACCTCAAACCTTCTTCATCCTCGACTCAACCGAGAATACCTTAAGGATCACCTCAAGGAATCCTCGAAATCGGTATTCTTAGTCATGTCTTTCTCTTAACTTGAGGTAATCTTGAGGATCCTCCAATGAGGTTGAGTCGAGGTAAAACGTCATTACATACGTCACAAAATCATAGATTTAACATACTTTTTAATGTTTTTGTCTATGATCACCTTAAAATTGACAGATGTTTGTTTTTTAATCTTATCTATGTCGCATCGCGTTATTCCGAGTTGTTTATGTTTGATTTGTTTGTTGTGTTGTGAATGTTGTGATCCAAGTTTTATCCTTTAGCTTTATTTGTTCCACACATATATGTCTGGAAGACAAATATTCAGTGAGGCGGAGAAGTTACGTCTCGCAAATAACGTCTTTCAGGATAATCGTACGGATTATCATATAAATAATTCAAAAATAGTTTAAAATCCATTACAAAACACTTTAAAAATCTACAAAAAGACTTATCAGTCGTATTTACAAGCGTAGGTGAATAGGTAACAATGGCGTAGATCTTCCTCGAGTATTCCTTAAGGTTGGTCGCGACGTTCCTTGAGTTTGACAGTTGTTTCCTCACCTCGAGTGAGAAAAGATGTCGAGGGACGCCGAGTGGAGGAGATTTTTTGCATCTGTGAATACTGATTTCCTCGAGTGAGGTTGAGTGGAGTCGAGGAACGTTTGAGGAAACGTCTTAGAATATGGGTGTAAGAGCGTTTAGATCGAGGGATAAGGCTAAGAACGCCAGGGATATCACGTGTACGTCACTGACTCTTTAAACAGGACTCGCATCGCTGCAGGCAGCACAGAACCCCTTTAACGAACCTAGCAAACAACACCAACTTAATTTTACTACGATCTACTTTCTGTCTGAACGCGGCCTGTTCAGTATGAGCGAAATAACACGTTTGTTATTATTATTAGGACCCCGCCATGCCGCATGCCATACCTCTCAAGAGTAAAATGTGTGATTTAATAGCTAATTTCAATTAAAGCTAACTCGAACGTTTATATAGGTAAAATAGAATCATAGGCAAGCAAATAAAAAAAATATATTCATTTCGGACATTGAATATATAAAACTATTATTCTTTTACTGCATATAATTATTATCTTTTCAACTGAAAACAAAATTTTAACAAAAAATAAAACCGACTTTAAAGAAGAATATTCTAATACTTAAAATGCACTAAAAAGTTAATAAATAATAGCATATTCTTGTGAATAATTAAATTATTGTTATTTTTGGAGTCGGTGTCAGCCGCCCGCGCCGCGTGCTGCGTCTATGTGTGTAATTGTGCATGCCAATGTTATGTTATGATTATAGAAAGACATCCCATGTTTAATTAGTTACAAACCTACCTTGGCTGACACCGACTCCAATAATAACAATAATTTAATTATTCACAAGAATATGCTATTATTTATTAACTTTTTAGTGCATTTTAAGTTTTAGAATATTCTTCTTTGAAGTCGGTTTTCTTTTTTGTTAAAATTTTGTTTATTTCTCGGTTTTTAGTGAACCTTGCTAAATATGAGAGCATCATCAATGTAGCCAAATACGCATTTTTAGGATAACTCGAAAACGAATGGTCAAATCTTGATTAAAATTAAATGGGACCACACGGGAAGCACCAGCTTTCAAATAAAAAAAACAATCATCAAAATTGGTTCACCCAGTCGATAGTAACGAGGTAACAAACAAAAAAAAAAGAATACAGACGAATTGAGTACCTCCTCCTTTTTTGAAGTCGGTAAAAAAGAGAGCAACCGAATACAAATAAATAGATATACGAGTATAACCATAGTGACTACTCTGGCTTGTCTGTTTACCCATCCTATCCTATCCTAACTTCCTAACTAACATCATAAAAGCGAAAATGAGTTTGTTTGTTTGTTAACTTTTCACGCCTAAACCACTGAACCGATTATCCTGAAATTTTGCACATATTATACGTTGACAGGTGTACAGAAACGGACATAGGCTACCTTTCATCCCGAAAAAAATTACTTTTCCCGAGGAAAGCAATAATAACGTTCATATGATAATAATAGATGGCGCCACGTGTCATTCGAATCATCATTGAATTATATTATTACAAGCAGAGTACAACCCGAATTGATTGTCAAATTCTAAATTAACGCGAGCGAAGCCGCAAGCAAAAGCTAGTATTCTATGTAGTATATAAAAACACGTTAGCAAAAACTAAATTATTTTAAATATTATACCATCAGTGTGCTTAACCTCTCCTAACCGGAACACGAAATAGTGGTCAGTCAACGCATAACCGCTAGAATATATGAATTTGTAAACATATAATAGAATGAGTTTTAATTGCGACGTAAATACATTATCATGCTTTAAGTTATTTTACGTATAAAAGAGATCTAAAACTAGTTTTCAAACAAATTTTATAGACTGACGCAATAGACACAGGTGATTAAAATTGGACGAAATTAATTTAATACCTACTCTACTTGATATTATAATGAGTTAATTCAGGTAATAAATAAATTTCAAAGCAAAGAACAATTAATCGTAAAGTATGCGGTCAATGCACAGAAACACCAGGCAATCAGAGCACAGACCGCGCGTCGACCACAACACACCACTTATCAATATAATTTATATTGTCACAATAATATATACATAGTTATTATATTGTGTGCCAAGCAGGTTAGTGACCGTCGCATCGCTAACATACATATGTGAATATTGCCGCGGATGTTTGCCCAATAATGTAATAACCAACCATTTTAAATGCGTGTGAAATAAGCTAAAAATATATAGATAACAGTGTGATATCGTTACTGTAGACACGGCTAATACAATGCGTATTGGTTTTGGGCAATCATTTTTGCTGTAGTGGCCCTATTATAAGTAATAGACAAACAAAATGCCCTCTTTCTATTTGAGTGATTTTGGGTATATGCTAGCAGGTTCAACCGTCTACTGTCCTGTTAAATGTCAATAAATTAGAGGAACCTTCAAACGAAGCTTCCCATGGTATAATGAAGCACAGGAACTCTGTTCAAGCGTAGAGGATATTAAAATGTTAGGGGTTACCTTTGACCAAAAAAGTGCATTGATCAGTTTAAAGACAGCCATTAGCCCTATGAGCCTAAACAAGTGTCGCCCTATACAAAAAACATAGTCAATAACTACTTGAACATATTATGTCTATCTCTCGAAATTAATATGCAATAACAGTGACACTTCAGAACTATGATAACTAGTCGGAGCCTAACGGAAGGTTCGGTTAGCCACCGAAAAACTAAACTGGACTGTGCCAGTCCTATACTCTTATGAACAAAGTCAATGTTTAACCTCATATGTACTTTTCTGTGATTTATTTTCTAGTCTGAGAACACAGTATGCCTTCATTTCCACTACTTAACGCGTATATGGGCTATGTCTATATCTATAGATGCAATGGTAATCGGTTTAAATGTTCGATGTTAGACGAATGAGCGCGTTACAGAATACCAATATTGGTCTGGCAAGGCTTGTATGTTCACGTGACGAGATGCCATGCGTTACACAAATATTAACAGAAACAAACGATACAGAAACGTTATCATTGCGCTATCGAAGCAGACTCGACGATCAAATACGTTGTTACACGTGATCACGTACAAGTGCGTAAGTAATGCTGCTTTACTATTTGTCTGTTAGGTTTCATGTTTCCGTATTTTCTTATTGCTATGACAGCATAGCGACATCTTGCAAAGCTTTTTCCTTTCTAGTCAAATTAGTAAAATGATTCTGAATCTTCAGAATCGGAAGGCCTCGATTTTCATTGTCGGTATCTTTTTGAGATGTTTAAAAAACATTGAAACATAGGTTTTTGATTTTGATTTTTTATTTGGTTATATATACATATTTACGTGCGGTTCTGAATTGCACTGCAGATTCGGTTTAAGATCAGTTAAGTATTACTTTGAGCGACTGCCACTTGACTTCCAAAACGAAAAAGTAATATTTGAGGTGATTTTATTAGAAATTTTTAAACTAACAAGATATTTTATAGTAGCTATCCTTACTACAAAAGTTATTAATTTTGGCTATTAGTACAAAGTCTGCATGTTATCTACCACAAAGAATAAATCACAAGTTCGTTGACTCAACAGATGTCATTTTCTTTTACCGGGAACAAATTACCAGTGGATCATATATGTAACTGTTTTCTCTAGAGAATCGTACTTCCACACAGTGTATGGCAATTATAACTACTATCTATATAAATTATGTTAAACTATAATGTGTATCTATTAATGAGTTGAATAATTGCTACTACAGGAAGGACATGGAACCAGTTTGTTTGGTAACCACCATACCACAGCCCTCAACATACATCCTTACGTCACGACCCCCAGCCATAAAGGATGGATGGAGTGAAGAGAATAGAGAGATAATAATGAATTTCTACCAACTATAGCAAGAGCAAAGTTGCTTAGCGTTAAAAGTAACAAACTATAACATAATAATAATTATTATGGAATGTATCACACTTAAAACTCAAGATAATAAGAAGCAAACAGCGATTTGTCGTCGGTGTGTGTGCTGTGTATAAATATGTAAACACTATTAGGTAGCGACCATTGTAACTGGGTCACGGAGAGAGCAAGGTCTATCGTAAAGGCCTGATTACATGGACGGCATTTCTCGCCGCGAACACTTGCTGCGATTGCCGACGTGTTTTTGTGCCACCGGCTTTACTGGCTGTCATTCGTTATTGAATCGAAGTGAAGAAAACAAATATTGAAAGATACAAGTTTTACAACATCAAATCTATATTTTACTTCATACGCTTTACATTGTTTTAAATTACGCTACATTGTTCACATAGAGCAGTAGTTCCCAAGGTGGTCCAGGTGGACCCCCAGGAGTCCACGGGAGACTCGATGGGGGTCTACGTTAGCGTGACAAAAAATGGAGTTCCACAATTCGTAAGCGGGGGTCCACGAAAATTTATTTGCTTCGATAGTGAAGAACTAAAATGTTGGCTTGACTTCACCTATCAATGTAGATAATAATAATATTTTAAAAAGCTAAGCGACTGGTACCTGTAAAAACTTGCATATTCCATATTCAGTACCAGTGGCTTCGGTAGAGAAAGGAAAAAAAATAAAAGGTCAGTCCGTAGAGATTTGATCAAATATTTTTGTTGCACAAACTTGTTTGATTCTTCACCAATATAAATACGAATGTTAAGGATTATGGTAGAAATGTAGCTGCAAGGGGTCCACCGGTACCAGCTAAATTTTGAAAGGGGTCTATGAGAAAAAAGTCTGGGCACCTCTGGTATAGAGCAATGATTTTAGTAACTTTTCTTCTTCTGTGGTTTGATTTCTAAATATAGGCTGTGTTATTCGAAATCGACGAGCATCATTTGCATATAATCACAGAAAACCTAAAGCCAACTGTAAACCTAAGCACGATTTCCTCGTTCACCGTTTGAAAGCGCTCGGAATAACTAGCTTGTGTAAATATGTCTTTACAATGAGTTGGATGCGACAAGATTTTTTTGTTTTCCAGTTTAGACAGCAACGTTATCAAGTTATCACACATTAAACTTAAAGTATTATAATAATATACAAGTGTATGACCGCGTAGTTACGTATATGTGACCTATTTATAAGTTGATGGTCACTGTTTGGTAATATAATAAGCGTCAAATGTTTTACGTTTGTCGTTTACGTTAACGTGATACAAATATATGCTACAACGTTTGGCTGAAGTAACTGTACGAACTAACGCGCGTTGTGTACTGTTTGTATACAGTAACGTCTATCCAAGGCAGAGGGCTATGGGTGGCTACGAGGGCCTTGTGAACTCACGCATGTTTAGTTACTAACTGAACTAACCATACTGAAATTGTGGAATATCTTGTTGCAAACGGGACGATTTTAAAATGTATAAAAGAGGAGGTATAAACTAGGCGTATGTGTTCAGTAGGTATTTCAAAAAAAGAGCCGACTCTACATATTTGGCAATACGAGTCACCCAGCTTTTTTAATTTTTTTTTTATATTACTAAAGTGGCAAACAAGCATACGGGCCACCTGATGGTAAGTGTTCAGCGTAGCCTATGGACGCTTGCAACACCAGAGGCATCACTTGCGCGTTGCCGACCCTTTAGGAAAGGAAGTGGGAAGGAGAAGAAGCGGGAAGGCGGTAAGGGGGTGATTGGGCCTCCGGTACTCTCACTCACCGGACGAAACACAACAATAGGAAAACTGTTATTTCACGTCGATATTCTGTGAGAGGGTAGTCCTTCCCCGGTGCTGAAATCAGCGAGACTCTACTACTCATTACATCTATACTCGGCTTCCTTTAATATTTTGTTTTATTCACACATTTCTTGGAAACGGCTTGACAGACCTGGATGTTTTTGTGTTATGAAAGAAGTTATTTAATTTCATTGTGGTTCCATTTTATTTTATTCCTCAACTGTAAAGGGCTAATCAGCTACAAAAGGTGTTTTGTAAAAGACATAGAATACTTTGATAAGTGCATTCATAATATTACGCCTGCTTATTCCTGATATGTTCTGCAGTGGTACATGATATTAAATTAATGAAATTCTAGTATAGTTTAACAAATAATTTGCTTAATAATGACGTGTTAGAGATCGCCTAAAGTTATTGGTCAAGCTTTTAACCTTGGTAAATAATACTGAAAAACGTAAAACATCAATGTTTAACAAAAAAAGCATACTAAGTCATCTTGAAAATCAGAATAGTAAAAAATATAATTCATCTTTTTTATCTTACCTAATCTTCTAATCATATCTAACCAATTCACAGTCGCTGCCAAACAAACTTTTGTTTTACATACTACTAATGTGGCAAACAAGCATACGGCCCACCTGATGGTAAGTGGTCACCGTAGCCTATAGACGCCTGCGACACCGGAGGCATCACTACCGCGTTGCCGACCCTTTAGGAAAGGTAGTGGGAAGGAGAAGGAGCGGGCAGGGGGTAAGGGGATTATTGGGCCTCCGGTACTCTCACTCACTTAACAAAACACAACAGTAGGAATACTGCTATTTCACGTCGATATTCTGTGAGAGGGTAGTCTTTCCCCAGTCGAGCCGGCCCATTCAGGCTGAAATCAGTGAGGCTCTACTACTCTATCAAAGCATTAATTATTTATAAAAGAAGAACTATTTGACAGGAATATTGTGTAGCTTTCTAACTTATATTGTGAAACCCTTGAGCGAACCAGGGACCTGACTGTGGACAACGTAAAAGTAAGAGCAAATAATATAATATTGTACTGAAGTACGGTTTAAATGTTCGTTCCGTACTCTCCGCCATCGAACTGTCGTTCGTGTTCATGTCTATGTCTAGTGCTGCGTCGCATAACTTCTCCGTACTCGGTATTGATAGGCATTCGAGTAATTATCTTTGTACAATTGTTATGTGGTGCACAAAGAATGTTCTATGTGTAAGGTGTAATGAGTTTATAAGTTGTTTTCTTAACACCTCCGCGACCGCAGCACGCTTCACCGAACTATGAATCATGATAGGAACTGATTATAGACCGCAAGTCGCTTCATATTATCTTAAATCGTTTACTAATTGATGTGTAAAAACCTTTTCTTACACAAATAGTTTTATTAATTATTCAAGGTGAGGGTTTTTTATACAAAGTAAGATAGCAATCACGCTCGACTGACAGTGATGGTTGCTTTCCCCACGGTTAAACATGAACCTGTGACCCTGACAGCAAAAGGAATAAAGTTGCCCGCCTGGGCAACTTTATCCTCGCTAATAACACAGGATGAATTTAAAGTTCTGGAAATCTTGATTCTCTGTTTGCAGTAAATATAAGCTGGAGAAAGGACCAATTAGGTATACCCTAAGCTAACCAGCTTACCAAGGGAATGGGATGAGACTGTATAAAGCAAGATAGATATACTAGGATCGTAGCAAGTGGATCCGCAGTGGCAGACTACCACCCTGGAAACAGACTTGAGTCTATAAAGTTTAGGAACCTCACACAATGTAACTTAGCTGGGGCGGATGAAGAAAGTGGAATCGCGTTGCCAGGCCCTCGTTACAAACTTGTATTTCGTTCAAAAGTACGCGACGTCACAAAAAACGTAAACGTTGCGTACCTTGCACTGATATCTCGATCACCGGTCTGCTATGTCTATCGCCTCGAGCACTCTACAGTCTACATACTTCTTAGGACGTAGGTGGTATGACGTCACAAGTACACAGGTGGATATCTTCTAAAGTAAATCACTTTATTAATAAATCCATATGAAATTGTAAAGAATGCTCATACGCATGACTGTCTTTTCGGTAATGTAGTAAATGTGGACGAAAATACGCAAATTTTTTTTGATGAGAACCTGAGATCCAGGCCCGTGTATGTAGTTGTTGTTGTCATAAACTTTTCTCTATAGGCTTGCTCCTAATTTCAAATTGGATATGTCGTAAGCTAAAAACATACATACCTATATAGTCTCACGCCTATATCTATGAAGGATAATAGGTGTGAGACCTACATTTCGCAGGCGAGCTTATTGAGCCTGGCTACTAGGCACTGCATGCCAAAAAAATATGTTAAATAATGTGAGTAACGAGATAAAATAATGCTTTTATATACAAAACATGAGATATGAGGATTCAAAATATAATTTATATAGCACTGGTGGCTCGAACAGTTCGAACACAAACATCGCGTAGGTAGCGCGTCTAGCGTCTAATCATATTGACAGAAGCACGCGGGCACCACGTGGCCGCAGCGCTAATATGCCGCGCGCACAACTATATTATCTTTTATTAGATACAATTGAACCAGCTTGTTTGTGTCGCACGCCAGGAGATTGAACTGTGGACACCAGATATAACAGGATCGGCGATATATTGTACACTTATATATTATTTTACAGCTTATAACAGAAACTCTTCTCCCTAGCCTTTATTCTTCCCAAGTTACTTGGGGTCGGCCTTTTAGTCTAACTGGATTTGACTGGATATCAGTTTATACACGGAGCGGCTGCCACCTGACCTCCGCAACCCGAAGGCTAACGATACCCTAAGGCTAGACCAGTGTAGGGACACTAGAGGGCACTGACTTCCTAATAACGACTGCCACAGATGTTCATGGCAGCCGGGACCGACGGCTTAACGTGCTCTCCGAGGCACGAAGCAGGCGATAATTGTCAATCAAAACGCACATAATTTCGAAAAATCATATAACTTCCGAAAGTCAGAGGTGCGCGACGTGGGTTCGAACCCGAGACCCTCTGCATTGCAGTCTGTTGGTCTCCCCACTGAGCTATCGCTGCTTATAACAGAAACGTGTTGTTGTTTTTAAAGGCTGCAATGTGTACATGATAAAAGGAATAGTGTGGCAGCATAAAACAAGTTAAATATGCACGAAAGCAAAGAGATTGCTCTGACGGAGAAATGGTTTAAAAGTGCACACTGAAACTTCGATTTGGTCTGACATCGATTCACGGAACGAAAAATTGGGTAATGCATAAATAGTTACATGACTCCGAGTGTTATTTTTTTTATTGTACTAAGTTGGCAAGCAAGCATATGGCCCTTCACCTTAGCCTATAGACATCTGCAACACCAGAGGCATCACTTGCGCGTTGATATCCCTTTAGATAAGGAAGTGGGAAGGAAAAGGAGCGGAAAGTGGGAATGAGGATGATTGGGCTTCCGGCACTCTCACTCACCGAACGAAACACAACAGCAGGAATACTGCTATTTCACGTCGATATTCTGTGAGAGGGTAGTCCTTGCCCGGTCGAGCCGGCCCATTCAGGCTGAAATCAGCGAAGCTCTAGTACCTTCAAAAAACCTTTGCCTCTGTTGTTCCAGTATGTGAGGTATACAAGCTGTTACTTTATATTTGTATTATGTTTCTATACAAGTATAACAAACTTGGTTTATCGCTGCTATGTTTGACCAGACATGCTGAAGTTAATCATATCGATTGTATACGATGTACCTACAGAATTTGCTGTAATGTTTATACACAGGTAGGCGTATTCGCTGTTATCAATGCCTTAAGCATAAATTATATATTATGCAAGTATATTACATCAAAATTATGTTAAAAAAAAGTGCTGAGTAATACGACTGGAAGTACGAAGCGTTAGTTGGTAATGAGTAGTGTATATAAAAACTACATAAAATTCTTGCTACATAACTCTCCGTGAAAAAGGTTGCGCGGTTAATATTGTCTATGTGTAATTTCCTGTTAGTAGTAATATCATAATAATATCAGCCCTGTATTAAATAGTCCCACTGCTGGGCACGGGCCTCTTCTCAGTGTGAGAAGGGCTGGGCCATAGTCCACCACGCTGGCCCAGTGCACATAACTTTACATGCAGGTTACCTCACGATGTTTTCCTTCACCGTTAAAGCAAGCGATAATTAACTATTTAATACGCACATAACTTGGAAAAGTCAGAGATGCGCGCCTTGGGATCGAACTCGAGACCTCGGTGTTAGAGTTTGGTTATTGGATATTATTATTATTATAATGAATATTAAAATATTATGTCATCACATAGTTGACAAAGCCATCTTTGATATGATCAGATTGTTGTCGAAAGCTATTTAAGTCCAAAACGATATTTAATTACGAGTCAAAGTCAAAAATCTAAATTTCCCTAAAAATTTAAATAATAAATTATTATATACTAGCTGACCCGCGCAACTTCGTCTGCTTCACATAAGAGAATTTTCCTAGTTCTTGCAATATTTTTCATTTATGCTCCGCTCCTATTGGTCGTAGCGTGATGTTATATAGCCTATAGCCTTCCTCTATAAATGGGCTATCCAACACTGAAATATTTTTCTAATTTTTACCCGTAGTTCCTTAGATTACCGCGTTCAACCAAACAAACAAAATGTGAGTGAAGTCGGCGCGTGAGCGCCCCCGCCTTTTTATAAATGCAGCGGATGGCCGTTTCGCGCGTTAAACAACAATCAACCGTATAGCCGTACCCATACTGGCGCGGCGAGATTTGGAAGTTTTATTTCATCTATATCTTGTGTGTTTATAAACCGATTCCTATATATATTTTTTTTATAATATATATATTAAAGTGTACTTTTTGAATATGGGAGTTTGATAAAGATATATCTATGTGAAATACAATATATTTATGTATTTTAATACACTTTGAAGAAATGCCTAACGATTAAACACGTTATTATGGCTAATTTATAAAAGATAGATATATACTATTAAGGACTTTTTTGTAGATCTTTTGAAGACCATCATCTTTGTAATACATACTTTTGGGGTATGATCAACGTATGCGAGGATAAGAGCTCGAAAGCGCATTTTCGTCCGACTTGCTTCAAATTGTGTCTTAGCGTTATGTTATATAGCCTATAACCTGCCCAGGAGTATGGACTACAATCGTACCAAGTTTGGTTAAAATCCCTTCAGTAGTTTTTGACCCATGCGTGCACATACAGACAGACAGACAGACAAAAATTTACTGATTGCATTTTTGTCATCAGTATCGATCACCATTCATCCTCCAATATTAATTTTGAATATATATTCAATGTACAGAATTGACCTCTCTACAGTTTTATTATAAGTATAGATAATATCAAAACGAAAATAAAATAGCATTGAAAAATTCCTGTTCGATTTTAAGTATTTTCTAAATGTCACACGTTTTTAGGAATTATTTATTGAGACTTGTGATCTTCGTGGTGCAGGGTTGTGACAGGATTTATCTGAATTGCATACTTAGTGGACTTAGTGGCAAAAATAGGATAATTCATATTTTGGATCCACTTTGGCACGAAAACGAGTATTGGTAGAAGTGAAGCTTTGCCCGCATATTCTTTTTTTATTGGCGCCGGCTCAACTTTCCTACTTTCCTCCTCGTAATTTGTCGACTGCCATTTCCTTTTTCTTTATGACAATTGAGCTAGTCTAGGCTGAATCTGCGTATGTCTAATGCAGTAAATGTGTAGTAATACAAGCAAACAAGTTTTTACAGAGTTTGGTCTATAAAAATAATTAGAGTGTTAGTCTATACTAACACCCTAATTATTTTTATAACTTTCTGGTAAGTACCTACTTTAATGTTCTGTATATAAACCTGTTTTATATAAAATATTTCTATCCTCTTTCAACCGTCCTATTTCTTTTTGCCAATCTATTAAATAGTGAAACATTTTAGAGGCACGGTTGTCTTGTTAGTAGTGTAGTGCGGGCGGGCGCGGTGTGGTGGCGGCATATTACCGCCGCGGGAGGCCTGCAGGGCAGGTGTATCGTTAACCCTAGGTGATTATTAACCGATTACCGCTCGTTACACGGACATTATCGCCGCGATAACGGCGCACTATTAAAATTGTATTAATTTATCGTCACTGACCGATAGCGCCCAATATTGTTCTTTATAAACAATGCTTGAATAAGAGAAGACTAGATAAGTATAAATGTTCAAACTGCATTCGTTCAGTAATGATTCAAAGGTGAGCTACTTTAGTTGATAAAAATATCTTACTGTAAATTAATTATAGGTGCTGTAGAAGATGTTTGGTCTAATTAATAAGATGTTTAATGATTTAGGTCACCAAGTAACTGAATTTAAGAATTTACAAAAATGCATTGTGTTTACAGTAGCTACGTTCTCGCGAAGCGAGAGGGATGCCATAATTATTATGCAGAATCTTGACGAGGCACTTAATTTACATTTTTGAATTGTCTGTGATCCAGTGTCCTTATCTATACTATAATAATATTATAAAGAGATAACATTTATTTGTATGTAGGGGAGATTCTGTAAACACCTAATGTAATACTAAAAAAGAAGCTAGTTACACTATCTTTGACTTTATCATAGACTTATCAGGCCATGTTTTAATGAGTGCGAGCGGCAGCAAGTCTTTTCACAAAGACAACTTTGGAAATCTAATCTGGAGTCACAAGTTATATCATCTTTGCCTGTAACTAGTGAACGGATACAGCAAATGATAATTACTGATAACTAACATGATAGTGTTGTAATATCTGTACATTTTAATGTAACGTTTAGGCTAGAAATAGCGCGTGAGCATTAGTCAATTACATGCATGTGTATAAGAGCATGCGTCGCCAATCCAAGGTCTGTAGAATGGTCACATGTTAACTATTTGTGACGTACAAATAATTATGGAACATCCAGGAAAATAAACTCCCGTGTTGCCTGTGCTGCATGTTCCAAAGATATAATACATAAAAGAATTCAAGAATTATATCAATATCATAAATATAATCTATCAATATAATTATTTGTAAACGTAGCAATTTTTAGGTGCATCTTATTAAATGGACATTTAACCATTTTGGTAAACGTGCAAATGGAGCATTTAGAAGTCTTCTAAGTTTCTTTTGTGTCTGACCGGTGTGCCGCTGCGACTCAATAGGCTAAAAAGAAACTTAAGATTTCTAAATAAACCTAAAATATACCTATTTTTATTAAAAGTCATATTCTAGTGACGGCACGTGATACATTGTTAATTTAGACAAAAAACGCAGCAAGTTAGTGGTCAATGTAACGATGACAATGACTGGGGCACGTGTCTGCCGGCCTTCGACCAGAGACCACAAGAAGAAGGCTCCTCACACAATGGAAGATAAAAAGTAGTATTACAAACAACGTGTGTTCAGGCTCTTAGTTCAGTGCTAATCACAGAACATCAGAAAGTTCGTGTTGTGGTGTTTTCTGAAGTGCACGCTCATATTATATATTTGTTAAGTGTTACCCATGTATATGTCTTCATCTAAATATGTTAGTGAAAATGTCAACAATACACATCTGCATACTTCCTTGTGGAAATACAGGCGTGAGCCTATGTACAAATTGGGACATGATAAATAGAGATAGGAGCTTTTGAGAGATATATAAAAACCCTTCGTGACATAAGGCTACGCTACAAATGGAGAACTGACATGGCCACGCATGAAACGCCATGTGTACCAAAAGGGTGCGTATATGTGATAGTGTTAATTAGCATTACGAATAATGTCAAAATTTTGAAGAAATTTCTTAGAATAATAGGTTTTTGGCATCGATTCTTGCCTGCCATGAGGATTTGGATTATATATCTTAGTAATATAAATATATCCCAGTGTGGTGGTATTGTCGGTTGTTACTGGTTTCAAAAAACAGAATTTTAAATTGCTGCCGTCTCGCACCTGGCTATTAACACAATATGTCAGTGTTCGTTTACACTTTATATTAACAAATCAATAAACAGCTTGTACGTCGACTCTACCGCCCAAAGCAGAACGGACAGAGATTGATGTATGCCTGGTTATCTTCATCGTATATAGAGGTAAGTAGTTTGACAATTAACTATATGCTGAGTCGGTGTGACATTTATGAACGTATTAGTTCTGCCTGCGGTTTGGCCCGCGTGAAGTCCACGAGAACGCATATAGAGATAAAGAGAACCCCATGTAACACATAGAGTAGGTACTCTTTATTGTTTTTCAGTGCGTCAAGTTTCATTCAACCATTTCCGCTGCTCACGCATTATTGCGAGAGCTTGCTAAGATCTTCATAAAAGTTTACATTTATAAAATATATTTACTAAATTATATTTAAAAATCCCATTAAAGTTGGACGTTTACCCTAAAGCCTGTTTTAGATCATTCGAGACTGACTGAATAAAGCATGATAAAATAGTTATAAAATAGTAATACTTTTTATTTTTTTATTTTGCTCGTCAAAATGACCACACTCCACCTGATGGTAAGCAGTCGTGTGGTCTAAGAGCAGTGGCCTCCACATCGCCCCCACAGTAGCCGAGGCGATGTTGAGGTCTCTACTTTGACGGCCTGAGAAGATGCTTTTTCACGCCCCGCTTAAAGAACCCAGGATTGAAGGAAGAAGGAAACACGTGCCTTGGCAGAGAATTCCATGCCTTGGTCGTTCGGCAGAGATATGAGGACCCAAACTTTTTGGTACGCGCTCTAATCGACTCTACCGTGTAAGGATGGCATCTGAGCCCAGCACGCGTTGTTCTGGATAGGAAAGGGGAGGGCGGGATAAGGTGGAATAACTCTTCAGAGCAATTTTTGTACAATAATTTCATTTACTTTTATTATGGACTGTACTATCTATACAATTAATAGATAATAATGCCTAAAACAAACCCGTTAAATAAAATGTACCCACTACTAGTGGGTATTGCACCACCGGTCGTGAGGAGTAAAGCGCATAGTGCCTTGGAAAAACATCTCCAGAAAAACATGTCCGAAACCCTTTGCATGGATACAAGTTGTCTCCAGGGAGGCTTAAGAGTCGTAATAGCTTTTTGAGATCTACAAAGTCCAGTCAAGATCCGCCAGAGACAAAACTAGGTTCAAAATTTGGCAGGAACAAGTTCCTCCGCCAATCGACTATTTAAAAGTTAGGGAAAACCTACCACCTGGGTCGAATATACCATGACCAATATGGAAATCCCTAAATCGACTTCGTACTCAAGTCGACCGCTGCGGTTGCAACCTGGTAAAATGGGGCATCAGAGAGCCTCACAAAGCACAGTGTGAATGTGGTGATCTCAATTAAACTATGTCACATCTGTTGAATTGCCCAAATTGTCCCCGTAGGTGCACCATGGAGGACTTGATGAACGCAACTGCTGATGCGACTGACTCGAGAAGAAGAATTAATAGATATTTGCTTGTCTATAGGTATGGGTGCAGGATGAAGACTGTTTACAGCGGCGACGCAGTTACTTTGCGCGTTAAAACTGTCGTAAACCAAATACGTATACAACTGTTTTACCATTTATTGACAATGTCTTTGTGTCGTTTTGTCAGTGACTGAATACAGTGGATAAAAATATGTCGGGTATAAATATAAAACGGGTCTATATCGTTATTATACAAGATCGAGTAGAGTTCATGGAATTCGTAGTCATTTAAAAGGTCATCATCTAAAAATTGTACATTGGTTGTATGATTTTTCAGATCTTTTTAATTGTCATATTTATATAGCTGGATGGTCTCTTGTAAGGCAATTCTATTGGATTCGATTCCAACACGAAACAAAAAAATTACAATTTACACAAATATTTCTTTTGAATCATGGCTTCTTGTCTGTTGTTTTCAATGTGTGCATAGTCTCCGATACAGGGAGGAGCAGGAGAGCAGTAATTTAAACGATAGGAAATTAAAATGTTATCTGATACGTGGTTTTCAGATTTGTTTCATGTAATATATAAGTTTATATTAGTATTTAAAGCACACGATCGTCAAACATAAGACAATTCTGAGCACACGAGGAAGAGAGGCACTCCTTACCACATAAATCGACTTGGATGTGTGGCCTCGCGGGCTGGCGCAAGGCCGCGCCGGCACTTCAGACGAGTGTGAGTGTCACGTCACAATTTGGACGTTCCCCTGCCGAGCGACCGGGCTCACTCATATGTAATAGATTCACTAGTAATCTCTGGGATATAATGTCTGAATGATGTCAAAGGTACAGTAAAGATATATAAGTGTATGTATACTATAGATATAGATATAAGATAGTCTAATTCAGCTACTCTATCGCATTAGGCTTGCCTGTAAAGATAGACGTAAGTTTTATGGTCAATAAATAAATAAATAACACGTTCACGTTTTTCCAGTTAGTGTCGTTTTGTGTCCGGTAAAATGCCCGCATGTTGAACAAATATTGTCTCCTAACAAGAAAATTTATAGCTG
The DNA here is from genome assembly GCA_963564715.1 of Catocala sponsa. NCBI lineage: Eukaryota > Metazoa > Arthropoda > Insecta > Lepidoptera > Erebidae > Catocala > Catocala sponsa. The sequence continues at coordinate 29,317,055 of OY751331.1, forward strand.
TGGACAGCTCATGAGACTATTACATTCTGCATATTATAACAACTCAAAAAGAAAATAAAATTGTTCTCATTATTAACTAGTATTAATAGCTTAACCGTTACTCAATCTCCAGGAGATACATAACAATACATTTTTTATTGTGTCTATAAAATGACAAACAATGATATATTTTAATGATAGCTAATAATACTGAACACTATTAAAATATATTAAACTTAAGCGATCTATATAATAAGTCCGCCATCGTATTTACGACACCAAGTTACCGGCTACAATATATAAACACTATGCGGTTAGGTCACACAAACAGCTGATTGCTAGTACAACATACGAGTATATCGTGGAACAAAGGAAACGATAGCCGGCCGATGTGTTGTTGTGTATTGTAACAGTTATGTGTTGTTACCACATACATTCAACGGGAAACCCTATTGTGGTACACATAATACATAACTTATGTTTCAGGAAAGTGCTTCAGAACCGCCTCGTCTACGATAGACTTAAAATAGATAGTGTTGCTCTCAGTGCTCAGTTTACAAAGGGTGAGGTTACTCTAGCTCAAGTATCACTCCAATTTGTTTAGTACTAATAACTTGTGTTGCCATGGAAGAGGTTTACTTCATAGTTTGTATTCTGGAAGTGTGAGATATCAGGCAGAAATTAGTTTGAAATGACACGTCATTGTGTTTAACAGGATATGATCTTATATTGTCTACCGACAGTGAGTAGACTTCAAGACTGCTTAAAGAGATTTTTGCTGACAGCAGAAGATCGGCAATATTTGTTCCTTGCGCTGGTAGCACAACGATTTCTATTTTGAAGAGTCGACTACGCGCCAGTACTTATTTATGTGGCTATGAGTTTCAATAACCAATCATTGTCAAACGGGTTATATCCTTGTTTACCACTTATTTATATAAAAAAGTAACTTGTTTTCAAAGACTCAAAAGCTCGATAGAAAAACATCTAAAAGTTTGTAGCTAAACATTGATGTCACAACGCCCACGGCACATTAATCATAATGTAAGTCGATAACTGCTAAGTATTTTAGTTCAAACACCTTTTATCATTAAAAAATTATTTACCGAGCAGGCAAGAAGGAGCCGAATATCATTTTAATAACATTCTTCTGTATTTCGTTTCTCTAGCATAAAAAATTTTTGATTCCTTGCAATGCCATTTGATATGAAAGTCTCCAAAAGCAAATTCAACAGAGGCAATATCGTATTACAAATGTAAATGAGTGCTTTATTTGATATCTGGAAACGTCTTATAGCCCTTCAACATTTTATAAGATTTCGTGAAGTAAACAAACGTATTCGATAGAGTGCATGTATTAGTGCAGGGCGTGGTGCCCGGTGCATGATATTGTGTAGCAACGGATACGTAACATAGTATCTGAGTTCAACAGTCGCATACGGCAAATTACTGTCGCCCCAGATCGTCTTGTGACGCACGAACTAACGCGATTATGCAGCGAAATGTAGCAGTCCCACTGCGCACAGAATATTGCATTTATGTCCTTTTAACGCCAACGAGTGGCGTTTAAAGGACATAAATGCAATAATATTAGTTATGCTAATATTACTTGGCTAATATTATATTGTAAATTAGGTCGTTTAAAGGAATGGCTGTGAGTTTCTTACCAGGTTTCAAAGAGAGCATAGAATGACTTTACTTTTACCTAAACTTCAAACGTTTCTCGATGAATCTTACCTATTTATATTGTCTTAATTAGAAGAAGAGAAAAAGAGGAATATATTATAAACAACGATAAGTCCTCATTGAGTTCAAACCAATATTTTTCTACACGTACATACAACCTACAAAAATGAATGTTTACAGTAAAATCAATTTATATTCAGGTATAATTAAGTTGAGCTTACATCTGAGCACAAGCACCAAACACACGCACTTTTGAAATAGTCGTACATATTTAACGTATCGTGGTAGCCTGTGTTGTTACAACCACACACTCTATGTGTCCAAGACACGTTGTGAAGCTAATTAAGATTAATGGCTTCAGTCGTGAGTGTACCTATGACGCGACCAAGTATGTCAGGATCGTATCAATCGGAAGTCGTATCAAGTGGAAGTCCGGGAAATAGGCGTGAGTCTATGAACAAAACATTTTAGTCTGAAGTGTGATATAAATGTAACGTAGAAAAAAGATTATGCTTGTTTATATCGCTGAGGATTTGTTTGCCAGCTATGCTAGCTATGTGTAACAATCACATTGTTAGATGCCATACACATTTTCTTAAAGTAAGCATGGTAAGACTGTCCTGTAACCTGGGGTAACCGAAAACCCGCAGTCAGCCGCAACTGTTAATGCTAAGCTGTAAGTATTATAATGTATAAGTGAACGTAAGTCAGTTACGTTGTAATCGTGTACTCGGTGGATGTTGAAAGTGCTGGAGAATGTTGCCTAAATTAATATTTAAAGAACTTAAAGTTAAACGGTATTTACGAACAGTTAATTGAGATTTAAGTTGAGACTTATCGGCCAACTGTACGAAGTGATGCTATAACTCTTAATGGCCATATTTTACTGTCCAAACGGATACCTTGACATCCCATAAATATTCTAAAGAAATTTTTACAAAATCTATATCTGTTGGAATGGAATACAATTATGTTTATTATATATCAAATTATCTTATCTATATATGTTTCTTAATATCGACACTAGATCAGGAATAGCACGTTTTATAACAGCTTACAATATAATGTATCTCTAGTGTTTATATTTGCAGTCAATTTAACTGACTTTAGTCATTTATGTTTATGCTTCATTTTGAACGTTCTGTACCAAAATGGTAAAAACGGATCACCTATGGTGTAACTTTGTCTGTCCAGCCACTAATAACACTAATGACTTGATATTTGTAATAGTTATGTATAAAGCCAGTGTAACTTATTTGCAAATAAAAATGGATAGTAAGAAAATGTTTTCTATTCAATTCAAATTTTTTTTATAGTGTTTCTAAGGTGATCTAGTACGATGAAGTAAGGTAACGTAGTACCTGCAACATATAAAATATATTTAACCTTTTTGTATGCTGTAGGTACGCTGTGGATTTTACTATCATTATGGTTTCTTTCAGTCTTTTATAGGCTACTACGGACTGGCGTAGGTACTAATCTTATAAACACGATTTCCATTTTTAGATAAAACTGGTAATAAAACGCAACTGTCCCATACTTTCCTATCTTGAATGCATATCACATTACGGCAATGCGTCGAAATATATTAAACTTGATAGTGCTAATCACTTAAAAAGCTCACTTAGAATTAGCCATATATCTTAACGAACGTTTTAAAAAGGTTCTACAATAAAATTGTAAATGACAAACGGTTATTATATAATTTTAGTTGCATATTACGAACCCTGAAGCATTTTGGTACTGGCTAGATGTGATATTCTTGTTTGTTGCCCATGTTCTAAAAGACTGGTCAGAGCTAGCAGGACGCTTGCAAGGTTGCAATGTTTAATAGTCAGTTGTATTTCTGACATTTGCCTGTATTATGTTAATAACCTGACCGGAGCGCGCGCGCCGCGCGTCGGGGCCGCGCCCAGTCATGTACTACAGCTTATTATTTTCTTAAACTTTATTACTTACTTTTATTGCATTGAGTTTATAGTGCGGTTTTTCAAATCGTTTTTAGCGAATAATCTATGACAAATCCGTTCTAAAAAATAAGTATGAATTAATGCTATGATTAGTTCTTACATTACAGTGGTCACGTTCAATCAGAGCTAAGCTTGCAGAAGAATTATTAGATGATAGTAATCCGCACACAGTTCTTTTTTAATTATCATAACATTATTAATAACCATGACATTACAGAACTTACTCAAAAACCAAAATAGAAACGACATTTCAGTTAGGTTTATTGTCAATGGTATTTTGTTTACATCTAATTCCTTTTTAGTGTGCCTACCCCACATTTTCCACATAACGCTGTCTAAAATAGAGTTTCGAGAATCTGAAATTTGAATAACGTTTATGTAAACTTTCTAAAGGAATAAGTCAAAAAAGACAATGCTGGCAGAAATTCTTGTTAAGTTACGCCCTTCCTTATGATACCTTAGCCATTGCTGTTGCTCCAAGTTTAATTCATTGTCTATGTAACCTATCGTAAGTTCTGCTAATCTGTGGTAATATTCAGCCATTAAGTAAGATTTAGTAGATAACGTTGCACATCGGTAGGCTTCATATTATTTTCGTTAATTAACTCGAATATCTAACCTGCATGACCGTACACGTGCTAATGACCAGCTCCTTTCTGTTGAGTGATTTTAATCCTTCAGTCTATACATTTACAATATATTTTAATTTGGTATGATGTGAGTGCGACCGCCATGGAACTGGCCGAGCTGGTAGTGAAAGGTAAATTTCCTTTTAACGTAGAATATATGATACGACATGTAGTTGAAATAAGGGCATGTATAATTATATTATTCAGTATGTATTGGCGCAATACAAATGTAATGATTGAAAATCAGCTAACCTTATAATGTAGGTAAAGTAATCACGACAGATAATTTAAAGTAAATCCTACTTGCATCATAATATAATATATCTTTATTATTGACGAATATGGAAGCTTATATTGATGAGTCAAAACAGTTTTATTTTGTTATTTCTACTGTTTAAATGCCTGGCATTATACAACAGCGTCCATGACTAAAGAACCACGAAAAGGAGTTCATAACTTAAGAAAAATGCCTGTTTACATCTACTTCGCCGTAGTATTAGTAGATCACTGAAAACACTAAATATACAACTTGGCCTTTCAGTCTAAATATTTGGTTTTCCACAAGAAAATATTCATCTGATCGTCGCGTTGCAAATACATCAATAATCATTTAAATTAGACCAGTTGTCAGTCTGCTATGCGAATTACAATATGTAAAATTGTAATCTATACTAATATTATAAAGCTAAAGAGTTTGTTTGTTTGAACGCGCTAATCTCAGGAACTACTGGTTCGATTTGAAAAATTATTTTAGTCTTGGATAGCCTATTTATCGAGGAAGGCTATAGGCTATATAAATTCACGCTAAGACCTACGGGGGCGGCGCAGTAACGATAAACGTGGGTGAAACCGCGGCAACATCTAGTCAAAAATATTGATAAACGTTTGTTTAAGGAAATATTTTTACATATATGTATTTTTATGTATACCAAAAACCGTCACGCCAGAAAGTATAATATTCTGCAAACACTTTCGCTTTACGTTATCTTTTGATGTCTAGGAACAAAATATGTATTAAATAAGGGAGGTCTAGCAAAATATTTTATTTTATGCCAATTAATTAGGTTCTACAAACACACAAATAAGTCTGGTATGACCTCGTCAGCGCCAAATTAATTGTAACGAATGATTCAAACATACATACACGTGTTACGAATATTCAATTATAGGAAATAATTTAAGTTTATACTAACCACAATACAATAGGTACCTATATACGGTAGTTGCAAAAAATTGCTACAATATAATATCATTAATTTTGCACACATGACGTGATTGATCTTATAATTCGCTTTAGGCGTCTGTCGTATTTATTGGCATATGTTTCCCTATCGGTACCAAGAAATGCTAAGCCGAATTTAATTATGATTTATTATTCATGTTCAAAAACACGACGTTTGGACTTGAAATGTGTTATATTATGCGTAGTTATATTGCTTCGGTGAATAATATTAAAATACTTTAGATTTCAACATTTTGTGAATATCTAAAATAGATATCATTAAAGAACCAATCCGTTGAGGCTCTATTTTCTTGACACTAATTCATTAAAATATTTTATTAACTGAGAGCGTGCAACTACAATTAAACACACCCAAACATTTAAGCCACTTTATAATTTAGAATTTATACCTAATACTAATGCTTAATTAAGTTTTGTATGACAAAACCAATCACATACCTACTTATATTAATATACAATTACAACGATAAAATAGCAACACTAAAATATATATAAATTTACGCGCCCGTTCCCGAGTATGACAACCGGTCACTCTCTTTTTTATTTAAAATGAAAGCCCAAGAAAGTGCTGCTATACTACATATTATTTGATTCGATTGTAGCGGAATTATTTGAGAATACATAATTAATAATATTATCTACCTATCTAATAAATCAGAAAATGAGCTCTTAACACGGCGACATCGTTGACAATCGAAGGTCTATTTGCTTCAAGTCAATACTTGTGATTATAACATTAAATTAATTATCAGTAGTGAATGCACAGACGCGGCTGATCGAACCTCTGTCTCCAGGCAAACGTCGCGCGTCGTCACCTACCTATTACAGATAACGTTGTAATTAAAAAATTAATCTTATAAAATTGTCTTCTGTTTACGCGAATGTTATTCATTGAAATTAAACTACTATATACGTAACAGTTTTCAAAATTTTGTAATAAAGTGTCAAATAAACAACGCGATGAAATCCGTATATAGTAGTTTAATTTCAATGAATTAATCTTATGTTTATTAATCGCTAACTACTGAGTTGCGCTTTATAAACAAATTGTTTATAATAATATCTATATGTGTTACGTATTTATATCAGCTATAGTTATACATGCTTTGCACATTTTTGTAATGATTGACTCAAACGGCACTTAGTTTCAGTTTATGTAACTGTGGATCGCTCAAGAATTTATTGTACCAAGGTGGTGCAAATCCGCAATCTATAGCATTGAAGGTGGACATGTATGCTCTTAAGCAACTATGTAATTGGTAACGGGATAGTAGTGGCACGAGTTGTAATAATGTGCGAGTTGCTAGTCCACTAAATAAATATACATCACTGCAGTTGCAGGGAGAGGAGGGCTCATAAAACATCGTGACACGTGCAGTTTGACGACGCGGCGCCGCGCCGCTCTCACTCCGAATACTTCGCTCATAAACTTGCTAGACTGACGGCAAGTCTGTCACCATGACCTGGCGACGACATAGGAAACTTTGAGAACACTGCTGCCAAAAATATATCCTACATTTGAAGACTGAACTCATACTACATTATTATTTGTATAAGATACAGCTCCCGCAGTGTGGACATTACTCAACAAGTGGTCCCGTGACAACATTGGACTGGGAACCTATCTGGTTTTAAATTCTCTTAATAGCAATAATATTGTTGAAATCATTAATATACAAGAATTTCACTGACGCAGGCTGTGATATAACCAACCTAGTCGCATTTACATGATTATACGCTCGACGCTACTCCGTATTAATTTCAATATACATACATAAAGTTGTCTGAATGAACTGAGAAAACTGTTGCACGGGACATGGACGTGACTCAACAGTACAACAATATTATGGACATAGATTATAATATTATAAATCTGATCGCAGCGGAATCTCCTTTTAAATATGGAACAATGAGTGGGCGAGTATTTTCACCCTATGGTACTAATCGAAGCCAAGAAACTGTAGTTGTGTTTATTCCTGCGGCTAAAAAACTATCCAGAGTGTGTGTTTATATGTGCTGTGCTATCAGTAGTGAAATGAGCGGTATGTGGCACATCGTTTAGAAAAAGATCCATCATTCAGACTAATCAAACCCAACGATTAAAATAATAAAGATCGACAATACCGAACTCTGTTCTTTGATCAAGTATAAATAAAACATTGACAACAAAATACTACTAAAAATAAATTCAACGTGTTGATACCAAAAAGAAACATCCCTGTTTATTTTCAATTTCATTCACTTATCCGGCAAAATAACTGATAGGCATCACACGGGCCGGGCGCGTGGACCCTTCGATACTATTATACTTTCAAAGTTTTCAATCCAGATAAAACACGGGCCAGGTTATTGGCACGCAAGTTAATCTATTCTAGAACGATCCGTCGCTACTGCGACAGGGATCAAGTGGGAGTCCGTACTTGAGACGAGTGGGGGATGCGTTGCCTAGGGTTGCCATGACGAGGACGAGGATAACTGCTTTATTGAAATGAAAAGCCAAAATCGAAAACGGCATATTAGCAAGCTTTGTGAGGTGTATGTTTATGTTTAACTGGAATTTCAAACATTTATAATATTGTGACGAGAATGAAATCAATAACCATTAAAAATATAACAGAATTAATTATTATAGAACACATCATCTCGAAATTAACTGTCAGTTGGTAGCTCGTCAGGTACAATTATTGTATTGGACAGAAGATCTTCCAGTTAATTTTTTGGGGAATATTTACCATAAGCATAATCGAACAAAATAGATAAATCGAATTGAAAAAAGTAACTAATCACATACCATGGGAGAAATCTTGGTGAACTAGTGCATGGCAGTGATCGTGAAATAACTCAATCGAGTCGTGTTGCCGTGGGCATATGGGCAATGGTCGATCGTGACGTTTCAAGAACAATTCCTAAGTCGGCAAAATCTCTGAGATTTTGTCAGAAAATTACCTATGCAGCGTTTTGCTGGTAGTACGGATTATTATTACGGACAGCCGGATACTTTTCTGTCTGATCGTACCTTGTTCGTAATTGTGTCGTTGGTACAATTATATGGGGCTTAAACAACCCGAGCTAAATATGCCCGAGATACACCTACGCATCACCCTTCAGGAATAAACAAGCGCAAAGCTGTATTATACTATGAATACATGAAATATACTTGTACAATAAAATAAATATCATCTCGAAAAATCAAGAGTTGTATAATGACCTCGGGAGTTGCCTCGTAAAGCCCCACCACGTGGAACCCCTATACTCAAGGGCCTCTTCGCCTCCCCCGTCTACCTGTTGCTGGGCACGTGCCAGATAATGTTGCCCTTATTTTTACGGCCATCTAATTATTGCTTGTTTGTAAACATCGCCTCCCCATATGAACGGACCCTTAATTGGTAATGTTTTATAATAAGTAATAAGTGGTTAATGTCACTTTTCCACTCGCTAGTGGAAAAGTGAGGCATGTTTTGTTTATTTAAACGTATTATGTTTTGTTTTTATCTGGAAAAGTGAGGCATGTTTTGTTTATTTAAACGTATTATGTTTTGTTTTTATCTGGAAATAGTGTATCACGTGTGTTCTTTAGTTTGGTGATTGTTTTGACATTAGGACCTAGAAAGATGTCATTTTAGGAGATCGATCTACGTTTTGTAAGGCGTACAGACACTAAAGTAAACATTAGAGTAAGTATAAAACTCATGTGTGTTTCCCGAAGAGGTAAATAAAGACTACGGATTTTTGTTTACTACGATCCTGACTTACGTACTTCTTTTGCTGTATTCATTCTGATTATAGTATTTCTTATAAACGCGTGATGCTATGCATGTTGTTTAGTTTTCGATACGATTTCTCGTTTTGGCGATAGGGGTCGTTGACGGTATTAAATATGAATGTTTCACCAAGCTGGTGAACCAGTTGCGACTGGCCAGAGCCGGTAACGCGCATTCATTTATCTGGTTCGTCCGTAAAGTACTTTTACCGGAACTGTCGGTACCATGCTCTCTATATATCGTTACGTACGGTCTGTTTGTTTGCCTGCGGTCGAGAGGTCTTGTTCCACTACACTTAAAGTGCCATGTAGTATATGGATGCATCCATGTTTTATATGTAACAGATCAATCATCATTATTAAAAAGATAAGAAAAGGTAGAGGTACCCAACATCTATCTTTTGAAATTATTATTTTAAATTTATCCGTAATTGAAAGGTTATTGTATTATTTACTTTTGCGTACCTAAATGTTGTTGTCCTCAGGCTGAGTGACAATATACGCAACGAATTCAGCAGCGATTGGAATAGAAGAGCCGACATTTATAAATACTCACAGTCTACAACAACAATATAATACCGTTACAGAATTTTAAACTAATTCATGTATCTCTACAGACTATGTGGCTTTATCTATAACTTGTAATTTATTGTAGTTACAACAGGGAAACATATTTTAGCACAATTGGACTGCTTCCAGCAGCCATGACACTAAAGAGAGAAGGTAGTATAGGCACAGCAAGAATAAATTTCAATGATTAACCGGTGCAGTTATAAATAGAAAAAAAGAAACAACAATAACGCAATGTATAATTTTAAGAATCCAATTAAGATAACGTAGTTCTTGTAAACCAACAATGATTCTCGTTATTACAAGTGTCCGAAAATAACTGACCGGTGTAATAACCTTACGAAAATGATGAAGACACAGTCCCAAACAAACGACATACACAACTTACTGCTTCATTTTATGCAAAGTGTTTTTTAAATCGTGTAATTCCTTTTAACCACGCATTCTACTGGTGATATAGAATGACCTGACCATATTTGTTTTTCATCAGAATTGTGTTTTTGGAGAAATTAATGTACCGGTAACTTCGTATGACTTTAGCCCTGAGGGGTGACATTGGCCCTTAATTGGAAAAGCTGTTTAATTGGAAGAAGCTGTTTCACTGACAGTTTATAGTGCTATCTATTGATTTGCAAGTGTATTTTTGCGGCAAAAAGTATGATAATGGTCTGGTGTGAACTTCAATTTTTTTCCAATTAAGGGCCAATGTCATCCCTTAGGGCTAAAGTCATACGAAGCTACGGTACCGATTTTTTTCGTGAAATGGTTTCAGATAGTCATATGTTAACCACCCGACACAATCTTAATATTTTACTAATTAAAAAAATAACAACAATAACTGATGTCGTAAATAATAAGGGGCGATGAAAAGGACCGCCCGTTATTATTTACGACATTAATTATTGATATGTTATTTTTTTAATTAGTAATAAATTAAAATTGCTTCGGGTTGTTAACATATGACTATCTGAAACCATTTCATGCGTGGTTAAAAGGAATTACACGATTTCAAAATCATTGTTTATATTATCTTTGAGCAAAAACACAACACTTGTTTTTGATTATCAAAGAAACAAATTATACAAGCTCATATAGGTTATCCATCCAAAATCAGCGATTAAGTTTTCTCTATGCAATCATTAGATAGATAATAAGAGATGTTGAAAAGGGTCATTGGGATTACTAACGACCGGAATTGGATATTTCGGTCGTCCTCCAGACACCTGATCTAGGAACATGACAGTGCGCTGGCGCCTTCAATCAAATCATTAACTAAAAAGAATGTGCTTGTCCCTATCTCGAAGGCATTCACTGGCATACTCCGTCGCTTCACGCTATCATTGAGAGTCGTGTTAGGTACTGAAATACTTGATACATGACACTGCGACTTGTATCACTAAAACATAACCTACAATATTTAATAAGCACTCACGGCAAACACTGACGGCCATTGCCGTTGCCTTACACAAAGAGCCTCTTTTCAAATGAATTAGCGACCTTGTCAGAATTACTGCGGATATCTTTATAAGTGATAATACTATATTCAAGAATAAACCAAAACAGTATCGAGCAATGTTTTGTTATATCATGGGTCGTATTGAATTCGTGTCCATGTGGTATTACTTTTAGTGTGATATTTGATTTAAACCGACATTTAATGTTAAAGATTAGCAGTAGGAGTTAAAACATAATGCTTATGCATATATTCTTGATAAATAATAAGAACACGGTCATTTCACACTGATGTAGTTCGCGTAATGGCTGACGAACAGGCATAGATTAAGAATCCACGCAAGCAGTTCAGAATTGAGAAATCAGCACGTTTATTGTTACTAGCGGTCGCCTAGTGCTCGACATTCGACCAAAGTTTGCCTGTAAGATATTGCTGATATAATATGTCATTATATATTGATATATGTAACTATAGTTACGCGCTTCGACTGCGTGTGTCAAATGCATGGTTGTGTGCGTGTAGTGTTTTTTCATTAATTTAATGTATTTCTAATGCATATTTTTATATAAATATTAGGATTCGCCCCTCCTTCTCCATATAAACTTTAACTGTGCTAAATTTCATACTCCTCCGTCCGCGCAATTTTCGTAAAAAGGGGTACACATTTTTTGCTTCACGTATTAATATATAGTTTGTTAGCTTTAGAAACATGTGTGGGTATGAATTTATACAATTTAGATTTTGGAACAAGATGTGGTCAGAGCTGAGATACTACTTTATAAATATAATTATATAATGTATTGAAAAGCACGTCAACATTCAAGTTTCGTAGAATAAACCATTTACATTTTTGGAGCTTTAATCTGATTAATGTTGTTGAATGTAAGCAGTTATTAAATTATAATTCTTCAAATACAATATTCGATTTAATATTTTAACAATTTCAAATATACGTTGCTACTTAGTGTGTGTACAACAAATACGAAAAACTATAAAAGTTGAGGTAGTTGAACAGGGCAGGGGTGTGGCAGAGCCAAGAAAGCTACGTCGATGAAAGCTAAAGAAACTAAAACACGCTATACAAACAAACCAATAATAGTGTTGTTGCAAGTGGATTCGATTCGATGCAGACGCGCTTGTTTATTTAATCGATTGCGACGACATATCGAGAGAGTGCGTTGAACCTGATGACGTACGACGATCCGCCGATCGCCTCTTACCACGTCACACGAATTCCCCACAATTATAATTAATACTATTTTTATACGAACCTTAAATGTATATACCGACAAGGTATACAATCTTATACACCATTAAAAATAATTATTGTTTTCTATTAGGACACGCTAAGACGACGCATTTGCGAGATACTGTTTATTATAGACGATAAAACGGAATTATTAACTTATAAGTATAGCCGTAACTTATGTTTCGTAGTTTACGCGTCTAGGCGTCTCAGTAGCAGCTAGCTCTGCAAGGGCACACCTGCCTGCGGTGTCAGTAACTTGTCACACTCGGGACAAGTGTGATCCACTATGATCCACTAATAGTTGTTCCGAGTGTACGTGTGTATTCGTATCCGTTATTTTAAAGTTTGTAGTCTCCAGCGACACAGAAATTATTTCAAGTGCAAACGTTGTCTTTCTAAAAAATTAAAATGAAAGGTAGAACTCATTAGATATAGAGCTATACTTATTGTCTTGCTTGATATTTGTTACACAGGTAAGTAGTACTAATTGTATATATCTGAAACAAGCTGAAGCTATGATTTAAAGAATATGCAGGATTACTTTTCAATTGTCTGTACATGTATGCAAAGGATCAAAACAGCAAACATTACGATTGTATCACAAAACGTGATGCAGGTGACAGGTCATTTAACAAACAACTTACACATTTGGTAATGGCTAAATAATCGTTCGTTGTACGAGCCAAGTGAAATGTGTAAACACTCGTAGGCTGACTATTATACCAATTACTTAGAATGAGGACGCATGTTCTTTGAAACTAATCAAGGAAATCATTTTGTGTCGGTACGACACAACTCAATTTTTTAGAAGGTTTTGTTTGTTTTTGGGAAATCCCTTGTAGCGCAGTCTTGTTAAATTGAAATAACGTAGAGAATTACAAGAGAATTATGCAAAATTGACTGCGTTATACACAACTTCGGTCCGTAGCAGTAATCAAACCTATATCACGTGACTACGTGACAAACTAAAATTCGTTCAGGTCATAATGTAACACGTGTAATAAACTTATATGTATATATTCTAAGTATGGTTCATGTAACCTAAAATCAAAGGATCTTCTCAGAGGAGCAGACCCTACTGCATTTTAAACTCGGTTTAATGATAGTTTAAGAATCATATCAACCACGTGTCAAATCTTGCACGATACACGTCACACGTGGTTCAATACATGAACCAGTAGGTACACCATTCTTGGACTCTATATATTTCTGAACGCTGTTTCTATCTGAGTTTTATTGTAAAGGTACAGTATAAATGATAACGACAATTACAAGTAGTCAAGAGTCAACACAGATCACAATTGTAATCTTATCGGTGAAGTACAAACCGCCGGTGATCAAACTCAATAAATAAATAGATAAATGTCCAGCTTGTTCATTCAATATAATATACTAGTACATCTGCAATATTAATACCTATATTATTTTATAAGAAGAAGCCTTGATGGTAGCATGGTTTCCAGATTAAATAAGAGTACCTACCTACCTAGTAATTGGATTAGGATACGACATTTCACATCAGCCAGAGGAAATCGTTCTTTTAGGAACTTGCGCGTAGCTGTTGCTTAGGCGACATTGGATGTCCTTTTTTGTATTGTCTGGCCTCTGGTATAGTAGGTATACTTTTACAAGGTGGTAACTAAGCACTCAAAGATGAATACAACGATTACTACTTTGCAATAATCTTTTCAATGACCTTAAGTTTTCTGAGTAGTGGTGATAATGGCATTCATGTGCGCAGTGGTTAAGTGCTCATCTCGCCAACACTGGCTGCCTCGCTTTGGGTAGCGCCAATTGTTGCACGTTCGATTTTACTAAGAGTTGAGACCGTACCCAATCTAACAAAATTATAAATAAGTGTTCAAAATTTGTTCGTTCAAGTTCTGAATACTGCGTAGAATGTTTTCCCAAACTGTATCTTAAAACCGGCTCGATAAAGTTTTAAATTGTTTTAACCTCGTTTCGCTACCGCGTTTTGCTAGTACAACATTTTTTGCATTCTATAATTATATATTCTATACTACCCAGGCGGGAATACCACATTTAAAATTGCCGTTTATATGTGGGAAATTAATTGCTAAACGTCTTTAATATTGTAGAGATAGAGTTGATTGTAATTTTGTAGGCGTTTGTCTTGCGTTTGTAACGTGTTCGCCGACGTTTGTTGACGTGCCAAGATTAGCAGCAACGTGGTTGTACGAAAATAGCTACCCGACATCATTTTACATTTAAAAATAAAAGTAAACAAGTTTTTGGGAACTTCATTAATGTTGTTTTGGTCAAACAGGCCGGAGCATAAGTTTCTAGACATTGAGCTACATTGTTTCCTGCCGGTTTGGTTATGATGTTGTTGTCTTGATTTTTGTTGCTTCACGTTTTTTACGTTACTACTTTCCAGTTTTTATTTATTTGCTGGTATATGTTCTGCACGTTTTATAACACAAGTGTTGCTTTAATATTGGGGTTGGCTGCTAATGAAGCAGAAAGACGTAATTAAAAGTAAAACAGCTGAGTTAAAGACTACAAAATAACGTATTTCACGTTATTAATATTTATGCAATTCATTAACTAAGAGATGATTAAAAACAACAAACATTTTAATATTGATTGAATATTAAAGTATACAGTATTATTTCCTATTTGTGTTACAGATTAAACATAAATTATACTGAAAATTAGGTATCTTGTCGTTTAAATATAATTGTAAAGTTAGGATGCAATAATTGTATACAGATTCTATCGCTGTTTATATTCATAATTAGGCGTTATGGGGATCCCATGAAAACTAGGTCTTCAAATAAATTTAATTTAATTTAATTCTAAATTCGTATTCAATAGTTTTCATTGTAAATCTGATATATTCGCCTAGACTATTACTGGAACAAAAATGTAACACAATACTATCTAATAAAAGAATGATGACAGTAATTTGTGACCTGTTCAATTCGAAGGCGCAGACCACGAGATTCTATGCCCCATTAACGGCCATCTTCAAAAGTCAAAACAATATAATAAATCCGAAATATACTAAATATAACTATAAACATAACTTTAAATAATTGAATCTCATTAGATTACTGTAGAATTAAAATAACACCCTAAATTCGTAGTTTGTTTGTTACCATCAGGCCAATAACAACTTTTGGTTTGCAAACTTTCGCGAACAATATCTGACTCACCGACTGGTTACGTTCACAAAACGGGAATTTTCTTTGACATTTATTTTACTTAATATTATTTTGCAATCCAGATCAATATCGAGTTAATTTGCATATTTGTGGTGAGACACGTGCACATGTTTGGAAACAATGACGTCATCAAAATTACCAAAATATTATTATTGCACAGGAATTACCCGATTGAAACAGGTATAGTTAGGTGACTGGGTTCAGTGCTGGCATTATCGACATTTTAATATGAGTGAAATACGAAGACAGGGTTTACCCCAGAGTTGTGCAACAGACTGCCACGTTCGTCCAGCGGCTATGTATGAACGCATGCGCAACTACCTATAGTGGAGTCGGCACACGTAGGGTATTTGGACTTATCCATGGAGCATTTGTTAACAACAGCACGGTGTCCAGTAATATGCATTTACTTGATTTTAAAATACTTCTTTTACATTACAGGTGATCGAGTGCTCGTAATACGACTAACTTGTCGCGGAAGTACCTACCAGCGTTATCCTAAGTTTTGTAATGATGTGCAGTAAAATGCAATATTGTAATTACAGCTTCCGTAGCGCGGCTGGCATTAGGGTAGTCAGTAAATGATGATGATGCGCCATTTGCATATTTTCTCGAGTTTGGTAACAATTAAGGACTGTCGAAGAGAAGTGTCTACCTAAAAGAGTACTTATATTCTTCTTTGTGTAGCACTGCACCCACTCTTGTTATATGCCGTATTATATTTTATATTATTATATTTAATCAATATGTTACAAAAATATTACAATTTCGAATAAGGAATTAAGTGTCTACTGCATTTCAATGATTTTCCAGCATCTATTAGTGGCTTTGCCTTAAAGGTAGCTTTTTTTTTGTTTTCATGAAGCGTTTTGTATTACTGGTCGATAATGCCTAAAATATATTTATTTCATAATAATAACGTAGTTGTTCTACAAGAACTGGATCAGTTTAGAGTACTTTTATACCTGCTGTACCTACAGATATTATATCAATAGTGCCAATCGTTTTCTACATATTGCGTTGTGGTCGCGCTTTTGGTAAGTTTTCATGTTTCAAATATAATAAGTACACTAGTCATATAATATTCTACAATTGCACATTGCCGACAGTATTGTGCTAACAAACCGATTCTTACATTTAAAAGCCATTCATTAATCCAAGGTTGTCACGATTTCAACGAATCGAAGGGTTGGTCAATGTACAAGTGTGACGCACGGACAACCCTCGCTCACCTTCGGACGTCGAGGAAAACCCGAACACCCCACAAAACAAAAGCAACCTTATTATTTCTTCTTGAACGTATAATTTACAATGATGGTGTGCTGCTAATGAATTCCTGCGGTCAATTAAACGAACGATACAGTGTTATAGTAACGCGATGACTGTATAAGCTTTTTGCAGTATCGAGATTGTTCTAAATACTGTTTTAAGGATGTTTTGCTCTGGTGTTTGCTGTCCACTAATTTTATTGCGTATTTGAGCTTAAGGAACATATAAACTTATTGTTTATGTAGATAATTACTAAATCTGAATACCATCTCAATATCATGCACATAACAGAATGACGGACTGAATGTGTGTATCTTGCAAATAATTATCCCCATATTATGGATAAGAATGAATATTGCACTTAAGGCCATAATGACAAGCCAGGATATATATGCGTAATAACTTAATAAGTTATTTCCTACATATGTTATTGTCCACATAATTTGTAAGCTTACTAGGTATTATGATATACCTATCTTCATTGATATTGCGTCGTGTATTATCAACGGGAAATGCAAATAACAATCAGGACTACCGCAAAACTTGTTATCCATGGAGAGAAACATAGTATTTATGTAAGTGTTAAGTACTATAGAACCCGTGCGGTACTAAATAAGAGGGTGGTAAATTTGGGAGAAAGCTTGGATCATGTATTCATGTACCATTCTCTGAAAAATGTAATGTTTAAAGAAGATCTTTGTGTAGCTAGCAGTGTCGAAACTGGCAACATGCAGGTAGACAAAGTATTTGCACGTTGCATTCGTATCTTCGGACCACCATATTTGCAGACGATAATTACTACCAGACATGATCCAATATTTGTTTTCGTTTAGGATGCATGCTGATAAGTACGCACTTCATTTGAATTCATTCGATCTATCTTTGGTCCTAACCCATTGAGAAGATCTACAGGATTTCGATAGAAGAGACAATTAGTATTTTCTATTTCAATAATCCTATTGGGACTGGCGAGTGTCCTGACTAGACATAAATGTAAGTAATTGGTCCCTTTGGTGGACAGAGACAATGTCTCGAAATGAATAGTGACGAGAGCTTCAATCAAATGCATTTATTTGTTAGTTAACATGCGTTAAAGCGGTTAATTGAACGCGTGGGACTGGCATTTGAAGAATCCGTCTGCGTCCAATGAAAATGTGCCATCGATTTGCATTGGACGCAGACGAGAACTTTGCTGCATCGTCTGGAGAGAGCTGAGTGATAGCTATCGTTAATCAACTATGAGATAATCGATAATCGACATTTTATATATATTTTGAGGCAGTACAGAAAGACACTGTAAAAGAATAGGTGTAACCACGTAGCAATATTTTAGTGCATTGTAGATATTATCTTTATTTAGTATGGCAATAACTAATCTAAACTGAAAGAAAAAGATCGACTTTTGTCAGAGCAGACTAACGCATCTGATTCTGATACCGAGTTACAAGTCACTGTGAAGTCAACACACAACCATACGTTATATCGTACCAGCTAAACTACAACATACTCTTAATTTCACCTGAGAAATAGTCCGAAGGGTTGGGTAGTTTTATCATGCATTAATTTCTCTAGCTATGTTTAAGACTCTAAGAAGACAGAGTAGGTAATAAAGACAATGACGTACTTATTGCATGCATTCGGTTACATGTTGCGAATAGACGTTTTAAAGTAAGTCTGTGGGCCTCGCATCTCCTAACCTCCGTAGTTTTCCTCATCCTATTTTCAATTTGCTCCGCGAGAAGATTCCACTGTAATTCGATTCGTTGCAGGTGAGTGCAGGCCGCATATGTGTACGCGTCCCACGTCACACATGCTCTATTTATTCTACATTCAGGGCAAGGTGCTCTGATGTAATGTTACTTAACTTGTAATTGTTCATTCATGACTGCTATTGTCAAAAAGGCTACATTTGTTTCATAGGTTCTCGAAAATGTAGAGCAACCCTTTAAATTTTCTCTGAAGTGCAGCAGTTCTGAATCTTTATTAGTTTTGTGGTGTTTCTTTAAAGAACTGACTTTTATATCGTTGTAAATTTATACTTCTAATACGGAGACTCGAGACAAGTATATTTGAATTACAAGAAGTGCATATTTAAGCTATCAAAACAACTTTAGTACAAACCGAAATCTGTACCACGGAGGTCTCTATAAAGATTGAAACGAGCAACCGGCCATAAAACCACTGAAACCATTGCGCCACTCGTGCTATCTATTCAATATACCACAAATTAATGACACAACAGCGAAAGATACTATGACTCGATATTGAGTGAATCTTCCTAGTCTAGTATTCAAGGTACAAAATTATGTGTGTAGTCTCATCATTCTTGCGACGTTTATTTGTAAACATATAGTAATTTGTGTAAATTTAAAACCAGCTTATTGAACAGCAGACTGTGATCATGTCTGACATACAGAGACAGTTACCGCTAAAGCAACTAATAGTACGGGAGCTAGCAACGTTTGAAAAGTTAGAATTTTAGGTCAGCTGATTTTGTGATATGTTGTCCTTCTTGCACTTTCGGTTAGTCTGGGCTATCCGGCTGGCGGTAGCGGTTGCGTTCATTAGTGCGCATCCTACCTGTCCAGGTAATAATCCTGGATTTTAAAAACATTTTAGAAGTGGTAATTTTTAATTTTTTGTTTTTATATAAGTCTACCTGACATACTTTTTTTATTGCCAGACATTTTTGACAATGCTAACTATGTGCCATACGCGATTTTTTTTTAAATAAAAATTTCAACGTATTTTATAATGTCTGTAATTTTAATATTATGTTATTTAAAGATAAGAAAAACTTAAAATAAATTTGCCAGACATTAATTCGATTGTTAAGTCTTGAATTAAAATTAAAAAGTCATGAAAAGTATTGCAGTATGATGCTAGTAGTCCGAGAGAGACAGTTGCAGAATAAGTCGAGAATGATACAGAGAACCATTACGAAAGTAAATTACTTTTCACTGTGCATATAATAAAAAATAATAATAATAATAATAATAACAATAAACCCCTCTGGGACAGTCGTTATCTCCTCATGAGACTAACGCGAAACCGGAGGGCATAGTATACTAGCTTTTAAACTACTACCTTGTGATATAAACAAAAAATGTATCACCAGGGTAAATAAAAGCGCACAAACCGCAGGGCAGCTTGTGGCGAGCTGAATGTGAGTGGCGACACTGCGGTCCTGAATGCCTCAGAGAGTCGGTGAGGGCCTCATCCTCAGCTTGCCGTTACTGGTTGGCTGGGGTGGAACTTCAAGAGCGCCCGTAGCACTCTCAACTCTGGCTTGCTTTGATCGGCCGGTCAGAGGGGGGCCGCTAGAGCTACATGCTTGGGGGTGGAAGTGTCATTTTCAAGGGCATAACTACGGGGAAACCCGCTCCGGGTCTCCGTTTTCACGAGAACCGTGGTGATGAAATCGGCGCCGCACCGCTCGACACCCCTAGCCGCTCGCACCGGTGTTGCCCCCTGCTGCTGGCTTGTATGCCTCTCGTGGCTATTCAGGGGGTCCATCTAGTGAGTTGGCGAGTCACCGTCTGTCCATTCGATTGATACTATTAGAGTATTCAGGGCAGACACCGTTTTATCAACCTTTTTAGTTATTATTATTTTTTATTATATGCACAGTGAAAAGTAATTTACTTTCGTAATGGTTCTCTGTATCATTCTCGACTTATTCTGCAACTGTCTCTCTCGGACTACTAGCATCATACTGCAATACTTTTCATGACTTTTTAATTTTAATTCAAGACTTAACAATCGAATTAATGTCTGGCAAATTTATTTTAAGTTTTTCTTATCTTTAAATAACATAATATTAAAATTACAGACATTATAAAACACTTTGAAATTTTTATAAAAAAAAAAATCGCGTAAGTATGGCACATAGTTATCATTGTCAAAAATATCTGGCAATAAAAAAAGTATGTCAGGTAGACTTATTAAAAACAAAAAATTAAAAATTACGCCTTCTAAAATGTTATTAAAATCCAGGATTATTACCTGGACAGGTAGGATGCGCACTAATGAACGCAACCGCTACCGTCAGCCAGATAGCCCAAATTCTAACCGAAAGTGCAAGAAGGACAACATATCACAAAATCAGCTGACCTAAAATTCTTTCTCGAAAACGTTGCTAGCTCCTATACTATAAGCAGTCAGGAGCTTTTATGTACCCGCAATTTAAATTAGTTTCACCAATTTTATTAAACACAATACACATACTAAGTATGCAATGATTTATTTCTGTAACATATTATGAATATCAATTATCACTCAAGATATTTATCTGATGTTCTAAAACACATAAAAGTATATTTACGATAACGCCTGCGCTTGTTGCGAGTGCTCCTGCAATAATGTTCCTGTACAAATATTGAATACCAATCAGTTTAGCAAAAGCTTTCAATAATATAGTTGTGATCACAAATTAAAGGTCTACTCATTTGACAGGTTTACCGATAGCTCTTGTGAAATCCCTTGAACCAGAGTATAAAATGGTATAGGCCGTTTAAAAAGGAGGATATTGAATATGTGGGTGTCTATTACTCGATGAAATAAATGATCAAACCGGCAGGGAGGCGAATGGATATTCATAAAATCTCATTGATTTCTATCGATTTGTATACTACTACACGACGTGGACTAGGATTTATCAAATAGTTTAAAACATTTCAAGCATTGGGATAAACCAGTTTAGATGTGTATTGCCTACTCTTGTTGACATCCTGTTAAACCCACGCAAATCTAACCACTAAACCGCGATCGCGTCTAACTCACACTTTTAAAATAGTTCAACTTCAATGAGCTATGTTTGGAAACAATCACAAGTTTCCTGAGTGAACATGTGGCTTTCAGTAGAAATACTAAATCATGAATCATAGCAGTGAATGTCATTCGGCTAAATACCGCTGCTTAGTTTTGAAGTATCTATACAAATAAATAAAATTGAAGTGTCTGTTTGTAATGTCAAAATAACAGCTTTTTATCTAATGCATATGAAAGTACTTATACGAAAACATCTATTTTTAAAATTTTCATCTGTCTGTCTGTTTGTTCCGGCTAATCTCCAAAACGGCTGAACCGATTTTGACGGGACTTTCACTGGCAGATAGCTGATGTTATAAGGAGTAACTTAGGCTACATTGATTTTAGAAAAAAACAAGGGTTCCGCGGAGACAAACACTTTTTAGTTAAAATCTACGCGGACGAAGTCGCAGGTAACAGCTAGTAGTAAAAAAAATAAAACGTGTATAAAATATAGTATCAACTTTAAAAAAAATATATTTTATTCGATCCCAAGGCTCTGACTTTTCGAAGTTATGTGCGTATTCAATAATTAATTATCGCTTGTTTTAAGGTGAAGGAAAACATCGTGAGAAAACCTGCATGTCTAAAAGTTCTCAATACTGTTCTCAAAGATATGTGAAGTCTGTCAACCCGCAGTGGGCCAGCGTGGTGGACTATGGCCCAACCCTTCGCACACTGAGATTAGTCCCGGGCTCAGCAGTGGGACAGTTTAGTACAACTGATATTATTATAATATTTTATTTGCTTTTTAAATAAATACTTGATTGATACTTAGACAGAACAATGCCTAATTAAATATGACTATTATTTCTCTGTCTTTTTTAAGCAGATAAGAAAGCTTTTTACGATATTTGAATTCCAATAATGTTAGCAGTAGAAGTACTTTTTATCGAAACCCTCATTACTATCTCAGTTTTCGACGTATTACCCTTTGACTTTCAAAGGTACAAAGATATTTTGCCAGTCCTAGATCAGGTACACGTTAGGCACAAAGAATTATGTCTACACGTGTAGTCTGTGGTTATTGACTCAATAAATTAATTTATTGGCAAAATTGTCACCTGTCTGTTCTAGGAGTATAAAATAAAACAAAATCTTTTTGTCATTACTGTCCTACTTTAGCCAGAGAACTCCTTGTAAGAATGAGCATAACTTCCCAGCCCTCGTCCACTGCTCAACGTACGGTTTAATCTGTCACTATGCAGATTGAGACCGATCGTGTATAGAAGTAAGGCACAGAGAATTATCAGCGGACTGCACAAGAATTTCTACTTAACAAAATATATTAGACGCAACATTTTGTTGTGCTCGGTAACTACTGCTCAACGTTGGAAGGAATTCTATTCAGAACCTTTAAAGGCGCTGTGCTTTCAAAAAGGATGCATGTTCTTGGTCAACAATTTAAATACTTAAACAGACATGAACATTGTATTAAAATTTATGTATCATTAGCTTTTGCCCGCGGCTTCGCTCGTGTTAATTTAGAATTTGACAATCAATTCGGGTTGTACTCTGCTTGTAATAATATCATTCAATCATGATTCGAAAGACTTGTGGCACCATCTATTATCATAAGAACGTTATTATTGTTTTCCTCGGGAACAGTAATTTTTTTCAGGATGATAGGTAGCCTATGTCCGTTTCTGTACACCTGACAATGTATATGCAAAATTTCAGAATGATCGGCTCAGTGGTTTAGGCGTGAAAAGGTAACAAACAAACAAACTCATTTTCGCTTTTATAATATTAGTTAGGGCTAGCTGTTACCTGCGACTTCGTCCGCGTAGATTTTAACTAAAAAGTGTTTGTCTCCGCGGAACCCTTTTTTTTTCCAAAATCGAAGTAGCCTATGTTACTCCTTATAACCATCAGCTATCTGCCAGTGAAAGGCCCGTCAAAATCGGTTCAGCCGTTTAGGAGATTACCCGGAACAAACAGACAGAGAGACAGACAAAAATTTTAAAAATAGATGTTTTCGTATAGGTACCTTATATACTTTCATATGCATTAGATAAAAAGCTGTTATTTGACATTACAAACAGACACTTCAATTTTATTTATTTGTATAGATGTATAGATTAGCATAGGGTAGGATTAGGATTACAAAATCAGTTGTACATACATCACAATGCTGTGCAATAGGTAGTTCACGTAAACAGACGTTATAAAATGACATAAGCTCGGTGTTCTGCGCGCCGCGCGGTGCCAGTGCGCGCGCCGCGCGGCGCTACGCACTGCGCATCTGCGCTACTCTGCAAATCGATCTATAAACGAGATTAAGATTAGATTATTCTCTTTTCTAAGCTCTACACCGACGATCAGGTAACACTTCTTATGTTTTCTATCTACCTTGGTCTGTTTTGCGCGGGTTTATGTTGTTGTTTGTATGTATGTATAAACTCACGCCTATACCTCGACGATTTGAATGTATTTTTATTTGTTAGGTTATTTAGTTAGTCATTCCTTCTTTATTTTATTAATTTTTTCTAGTCCATCTATAAAAATCTATTGAAAATTCGGACTTAGTTATGTGTTGCCATTTTATTGAAGCTAAATACGTCAACTTTCAACTACTTTTGTATCTAGATTATAAGTGCGATCCTTATGATAGCAAAAAATCTTCGATGATCGATAATTGTTTTAGATCTGCGAGCATAACAATATAGTTAATAAAAAGGACATAAAATGTACATTTAGGTTAATCTTCGAGCCAAAGAGTTCTTAATTAGTTTGGTTATTAATGTTAGTAGTTACGTCCGATCAGAAATAATATATCTAAAAAGCTAACAAGACAAGTGTCGTTAGATGGGAGTCGACACGAAAACTGTTTAGAGTGAGAATAGCCTGGAGGCGTCGGCGAAAATAAATACTACCCATCTAATAATGGCCATTTACTCACAAATGAGGTTTCATCACGAACGAGTAACGACACGACTGCTCTTTGATACGACACTTTAAACGCTGACGGGTTTTACACTTGTTTATTATTATTATTTTTTTTTTATACCACTAAGGTGGCAAACAAGCATAACCTGATGGTAAGTGGTCACCGTAGCCTATGGACGCCTGCGACACCAGAGGCATCACTTGCGCGTTGCCGACCCTTTAGGAAAGGACGTGGGAAGGAAAGGGGTGATTGGGCCTGCGGTACTCTCACTCACCGAACGAAACACAACAGTTATAGGACTACTGCTATTCCACGTCGATATTCTGTGAGAGGGCAGTCCTTCCCCGGTCGAGAAAATTATGGGTAGGAACGAGACTACTTGCATTCTATTTTATTTTATAGGATACAAAAGTTGTACAATTTATAATATGTTATGGATTTTGAAAGTACGTGTATAATGCACAACATTTTCACATAATAAGCAATAATACACTGAACACTTTCTGTAATATAATCTCTAGCTACTACGTAAATCTGCAAATGCTTTAAATTATAATAGAAGTATATTATTTCAAAACTTGATGTTTTAATGAATAAAACTTCGTTGTTGGCTTAGCGATGACGCTCTTGTGCATTGTTTTTAATCTAACACATTGCTAACAAATTATACATTCATAGAGTATGAACCAAGATATTTTTGTATACACACCAACTATTATTAGAGACTCAAAAATCAAAAATCTATTAAATATATAATCAGCTCATGACTCGTTGTTGCTACGATATAATTATCTACTATCGTTATGTTAAATACTACAAATCACAAAGTTATTCTACGCAGTGTATTGCGCAGTGTAATCGCTAAACACTGCCTGCCCACGGCATCGTCAAAACACTAAATGAAAAGTATCACGTGATCATAAACCTTCATTTCTTAGAGATACCTCAATTTCAAGAATTAAAATATTGTTTACCACACATAAAGCATAGCTTAGCGTAAAACCCGCGGGCCCGCTTATCATGGGACCACACGAATATGGACCTACTGGCTACTATGATACGTGAATCATGGTTGGCTTGCTATGCGAATCTTTTCAAAGTTACAATGTAATCGTATGTTAATTAAGTCAGTTTTGCATTGACCATTATGTGGATGGCAGTGCTCTGACGTGGGCTGATTCTTGCGAAATTACTAACTATGTTATCCTTTTCACTGACGTCAAGAGGATCAAGGACATGACATACACCATTAATTTAAACGCGTACAAAGTCCAGGTCGTTGTATCCTGGCTTTACCTGGTGGTAACATTATCAACATTGAGTCACAAACAAACCTCAAGCAGCCGGCTAATGAAACCTGAACATATTTGTCAAAATATTTTTTTTTTGATTTACAAAATGGATTCGTTTTCAATGTATTAGAAATGTATAATGCTGCATGCAATTCTGAATCTCTCGTATTTGAAGATTAAATTATGAGCTATTTGATATTTTATTTGATTTTTACTGCTATAAACGCAGTCATGTAAACAGAGTTATAAAATCTTTATTGATTACTTCTCTTTACGAGGTCGCTCACGACCTTTATCGTACAAGACGCAAGTAGGCGGCGAGGGCCATATCATGCCAGTTACTTGCGCTGGTAGCCCTCGGCAGTTGTTTACAACCGGCGCAAGAGTTTTAGCTTATACATATTACTGATTTGTATATTACACTAGTTAACAGCTCTGATTAAGATATAATAGAAATAGAAACATAATGCACAAAAATGCTATAAGTACATTAAAAAATGACATAGATTGTTTTAGAAAGTCACTTATGATATAAACGATGAAGCTAGGTATATAATAAGAGTGTGCAGGGCCTTGTCGTGCGGACTATTAATATCCAGCGTGTTTACTTACTGATAACATATAATGAACTTGTCAACTGCACTTACACGCCGTGTCTGTGCGGTATACAAACAAGCATTTAATGTTAAGTACTTGATGATTAACATTTTTTATTGGACGCGTATTTATCCATGTAATCAAAACGATCTGTCTAGAAGATTTCATATAAGAGTAAAAAGCGAAGTTTCCCAAATAAAGATTGTTTAGATCGTAGAAACTATTTTAAGGTATCTAACAAACATAATTTAGAGTTACAAGTCGATGACATGAGAGAGACGCCCACATCCCTAAGTTCTACAAACTTAAAAGCCGCGTTGTTGTTGTGGTAATAAAGACTTTTCCTAATATTGAACAGACAACAATTAAACAAACTCGCCTGATACTATCATTTGTTAAGGCAGACACATAATGCCATTATCTATACTAGTATGTAAATATTGACGTAATTTATTACAAGGAAAATATTTTGAAAATGTATTAAATCACAAACATAATACGGGTACCAGAATCATAATTCAAGAATATTGAGGACATCGATAAAAGCGTAATTAAAAAAATAACTTACAAAACTTTGAAGCACGATAAAACCACTACGCAGTAATCCAATAAGTCTTAATTAAGTAATATCACTTCACACAAAAGTTCTGGAACAAATCCTAACGACAAAAATCACCAGAGTAATAAACGACAATGCAGTCGCATCGGTGGCAAAACGTAAACTGAGCACAAAGTTGGAATGAGGTAAACACCATTATATAAATTTAATTGAAGATAATTGCGCGAAAACCGCAGCCGTGACGTAGAGGATGCCATTATCAGGCATTAGACGACGCTCTTCCTAGAAGCAGAGCGGTGGGCACGGCTCTCCGTGCCGTTCATCTTAATTACGATAATGCAAAGTAATATCGGCCCAGGGAACAACTTAATCTCGAACACAGATCGAAACTATTGTAACTCGGGAAACGTTCACTTGAAAAATGTGTACGTTGCATTACTTTTATTCAATATCTTGAAATCGATACAGCGTCTACACAATACAATTAAACACATTGATGTTAATTGTTTTAACTTAAAGCTGTAAAGACCTTCCAGAAAAATCAATAAAGCTGTCATCACAAAGACGTAGAAAATCTCAATAAATGTGCCTCAATTAAGTCAGGCTTATGAGATTACCATGTTAATCGGCAAAATCGAAGAGTTGCTAACATGGGTAAAATGTGTGCGAGCCTCTGTGCTTCTTAATTTATTCTCATGTTCTCAGATTGCACGCGATGTCGGCGCTCATGGCCGATAATGATCTAGTCAAGTTATTAACTCGAGCGCTGCCTGACGCATCTGGGGAACTACAACCAATAACGTTGAAATTCGAGTTTTAAATTATCCAAAATGCATGACGTGTCTCACAGACAATTAAGTAATCATCTGGCAGTTTGTTACTTAGCTATTCATAATATGTGAAAAACTTAGGAGTTTGAAAAAGAGTTCATCTACCTTGGAGTGCATGCAAGATTTTCGTGCCCGGTTCATGATAAAGGAATAAATCAAAATCAAGTATTTAATCTAGCCCGAATCTTGTGGCATTTAGGAAGTTACACTGAACATTAAGTCAGTCACCACAAAAGAAGATCTTTCAGTATGGGAACAAGTACCTACAATTAACATGTATTCTTATTTAGAATAGTCAAGCACAAGTCAATTAACAGGACAGTCATGATACCAGTAGGTTATTCACAATCAATACTTTTTGAAGTATTTGTCACTACTTTTATATAGTTCACACAGTCACCGTTAACGAATGCTGACAAAAAGCCGATAAAACAATGCATCTGTAGCATCAACACTCAGGAACTGGTGTCATGTAACCAAACTACATTAAGGTTTAGTGCGCATTGTGTGCAGCCTTACGACAAACTGTTAGCACGAACTACGCGCTATGCGACCATGGACAGAAAAGATAAAACGAGAGTCTGTGTAAAAGTAAAAAGATATAGCCTGCAGCAAATTCAAAGAAAGGTTCCTTATGAAGGAAATGTACTTGTACCTTGTTGTCACGACCTCAAGTGTCACCGAGGGATCAGTTTTAGTTATAGATAACGATGATTTCGCCAGACACAGGGTAACTTTAGAGTATCCATACGTTGTTAGCAAAAAGCTTCTTAGTTTGATAGAATAGCGAAATAAAGGCCAAATTCTTTAGACTATAAGATAGTCCTTAGGTTTGATAAATACCAGCACAAAAGAGACATGCTTAATTAGGGAAATATCTATATTTTATGATAATATTAATTTACTTCAATTTAAAAACCATACATTGAGAATATTGGGAGTTAGGATCTCAATACGTGGTAATTTAAATTGTTATTTTTCGATTAACTTGCAAATAGGTCTACACTTATTTCTGTGGTCTACACTGAGTAGTGTAGAAATTTTGCATGAATCGCAAATAATTTTAATGTCTTCAGTAGCAGATAGTGAAACATAGTAAGTCTTGTTTACTCGATATTACAAGCCGGTAATACTTATCTATCTCAATTGCCCACACTGTAGCTAAGGATCTTTGTGTGCGTGCTAATTATATTATGCAACTTGTGAGTGTGTAAGCCACTCGTGGTGTATGACACGTTGGAGGAACGTGGGCTCTGTTCTAGAAGGAGGAAATTATGCGTACGAGGGAACAACCTAGGAAAAAATATATTTAATTATTATGGGTAATTGTAAACAATGTATTGTGTAATATTATTATGTAATACATTGTTTACTGAGTAGATGTGAGTGTCTGCTTGTTATGTTTTGCGCTTAAATCGCAGAACCGATATCGATAACATTTCTAATGAAGATTGAGCTGAAGACCTAGACCAGGATGAAGACAAGTACTTCACAAAGTCTATAGAATAAATCAATTATTGTTATGTTCTCATTATTTAACATATATTATGCAAAAAAGAATTTATTTGCCTTACCTATACGCAAGAAGAAACGACGAAGTGACCAAACCTTGCTGAAGAGACCAAGGAACAGTCTGATACAAGCTACATTTTATCCTGTGTATACCATTTTACAAATAAATGTCAAAACCTGTGTAAATATGTTAGATGGTGTATTTACTACGAAAAACTAGCTCATAACCAGTTGCATTCACTGATCGGTAAACGATTAGCGAGGTTAAGCAATGTTGGGTGCGGTCAGTCTATAGATAGGTGACCGCTTAGTGGTATTTCATCTGAGCGTCTCCGTGCTTCGGAGGGCACGTAAAAAGTCGGTCCCGGTTGTTGTCAAATTGACAGCAGTCGTTAAGCCATGTCAGAGGCCTACGGGCGGCTTGAACAACTCTTGACAACAGGTTGGCCACTAACCACACGAAAAAAAAAGAAAGAAAGACTATAATATAGCAAAATATAAATAATATTATTATGATTTAAAAGTGGATGGTCTAATGCTGAAGCACGTGTGTTCGACGAACTGGCCGAGGTACACAACAGTACGTACGAGTGGCGCGGCCGGTCAACTTGAAGCTCGCAACGATCCGCAAATAAAACGTTTGACCGTATTTACTTGCACCAAACATTTTGTGCGTGTTTGTTTGTTCACAAACGTAATTAGATCGACAGACAATAACGGGCGGTTAACAGTCCGACTGATTAATAGGTCCACAGTCCAACTGAGATGGACGTATTGGAGCCAACTCATTATTTCCACTAACATACTCATCTTTTATCAACAGATGCATTGTTCCAAATTACTCTCTGTGTAAGATTTTAATGATCTGTAACGGCTTAGGAATCATGCTGGTATATTATAATTTGCGTTGGATATACCCCTATTCGTGTCACAGTGTCACATAGGTACTCACAATGACTACCTTCTAAGCTGTAGTTACAACCAGTAGGGATTAGCAAAATTGTAATACACGCCCAATTATGGATTTGGATCTCACGAAATAGGAGCTAAAATGTGTCAGGATCGTAGCAAATGGAAATCCGTAGTGTCTGCCTACCCCTCTGGGAAACAGGCGTGAATCTATGTATACGTATGAAATAGTGGCGAGTCTATTGCCGTGCATCGCGACACCTATCGCCCGGCACAGTTACAGAACCGCGCCTGCTAATGAGGATTTCTTAGTTTAGACTATCGAACTAGATGTTTTCAAAAAGGGTATTATATCAAAAGTAGCTTCGTCCCTGCTGAGCTCACAGCCCCTGACACCATATACATAACGTGTTATATGAATATAGGTATGCTCATTTATGTTCTAATCCGTTATATTATAACATAACGTTCTTAAATCTATACAAATAAATAAAATTGAAGTGTCTGTTTGTAATCTCAAAATAACAGCTTCTTATCTAAAGCATATGAAAGTATATAAGGTACCTATAGGAAAACATATATTTTTTAAATTTTTGTCTGTCTGTCTGTTGTTTGTTCCGGATAATCTCCGAAACGGCTGAACCGATTTTGACGGGACTTTCACTGGCAGATAGCTGATATTATAAGGAGTAACTTAGGCTACTTTGATTTTAGAAAAAAATAGGGTTCCACGGAGACAAACACTTTTTAATTAAAATCTACGCGGACGAAGTCGCAGGTAACAGCTAGTGTTTAATAAGTTCTTTCTATACTTACTACAACACAGCAATTGATTAAAATAAGATTTGTGTTTCAAAAACTATCTCTATTTCTAAACGTATTACGACTGTATAACATTGATATTCGTGTTTAAACCCGGCTCGAGTAAAACATTAGCAATAATATAAAACAAGGCGCATTCAGGTTTCACAAACGATGACGGACATCCAGTCTAATAGCTACTCATCAACACGACAGTACTTGCTGCTCGCTGCGTGCCGAGGCGAAGATAAATGTATGGAGCATCCATTACCTGTAACAAAAACATATATTATGTATTTAATGCTATAAGCATAACAAAGACGTTGGGCGCCCGCCAGATTTCCTGATACAATAATTTGTCGGTTTACAAACTATTTCAGAATTCACCTTGAACGTAAACTATTGTTTGTCTAGGAGACTGGTATGTCTCTCGCATTACCCTCGGTATTAGAATCTGATTATATAGTATTGTTTAGGGACTTTGGCATGCGTTGTCTCTACAATATTAAAGTAAAGAAACTTAGTTACAACTATTTTGAATCCTACTACAGTTACTTTGGCGAAGGCTCGACTAAGGGCGATGGAACTTGTGTTCGAACGATGGAGCAAGTGTTCGAACGGATTTCCCTTGACCTACGTAGAGGCTGACCTTCGAAGGATGCAGCATAATTGATGACAACCAGTTACGCCACGTGCAGTGATGCAACTAATACAACGCAGATGCGCGCGCTGTAACGTTGTAGGGCTGGCTGTCACCGTAGTGCCTGCTACCGGCCAAAATTAAAAGTGTATGAGCTTGAATTATACTTTCGAGCCTAATGTGTCGAACCCTATGTACCTTATGTATCGAACTTACGTTCGAGAGCGCGTGGGTATAAACCTGCACCACTAACGTGAACCCATTCCTAAGACAAACATGTTAGCTTAGCTGGAAGGGCAATACCACTCATATGTTACTCTTTCTATATAGTAATCCATTTAAACCAAACAAGCTGTCTTTATAGAACGAACTATATTCTTATAATATACCTACTTAAGTTAAAATAAACTATACTGGTTACACGGATCCAATCAATTCGCCAATAAAGGCTGTGTCCGCGACCTGTGGATTAATGGACCATTCCGTGTTGATTTTTGCAATGGTATGTACATTATACCGCAGATGACTCATGGATGCTAATTTTAAACTGATCAATAATTTGGGAATCAATTTAAACTGATGAATGATTCAAGAATAAGCAAAACAGTATGCCGAACATCGCAACTTCACA
Organism: Catocala sponsa; assembly: GCA_963564715.1. Classification (NCBI taxonomy): domain Eukaryota; kingdom Metazoa; phylum Arthropoda; class Insecta; order Lepidoptera; family Erebidae; genus Catocala; species Catocala sponsa. The sequence goes on from OY751331.1 coordinate 29,349,521, forward strand.
ATTCATAAGATTTTGTCAACCCTGACTGTCAGCAACCAGTAGTAGTAATGATATCTACTCGTGTTTGCAAGTCGGTCGTAGTTGTGACATACCTAGTCAGACGGTGCAGATATTTCTGGTTACAACTATATTCGGATACATACGACATTTTCTTCATGTGATAACTTCGCGCGACGCAGACTCGACGAGTCATGAACACATCTCTCTTGTTTGACTTTGATTACGCTGCTAGTGTGCTGCGTGACTGCGTGACAGATAAACCCCTTGTTCACTTGACTGACAGCACGAGTTGTCTTTATGGCTGTAAACGCAATCATTTTTGTGGCTGACGTTTACATCACAATGATTTAACGTTGCCTAATTAGTTCAAGGCTGCGGTTTCCGGTATTCGTATTTCATAAGAGTCGATAAGAGATTACAGTGTTGGTAATAGAAAACAACGCTGAAGTTAACGCTTCATACGAGAATGGATCTATGCTGTCCTATATGAATAGTGGTAAGCGAGACTAGCTGACGGCAATAGTTTAATTGGGGTTTTCTATTAACATACTTTTCCAAGCACAACGTAATCTGACGACCGACCTTTGCATCAAGTCAAGCAAAGCTTTTAGACATTTGAAGAATTATGCCGTTCGTATTTTTTATGTGGTTTACGGTAGTCGTGGATATGGTACCTTAAAAATGTTTACCGCTTGCCATTAGATCAACCACTGGCGCGTCTGCCACCAGCTGCTATAAAAAAGAGAAGAGAAGATCTCCGTGATAAGTATTACATATTATTTTAAAGATGCTTGAAAGTTTTTAACTCTCACTTATTCAACGTACAACACACTACTGATGCATTCGATTCCCGCACAAGTCAAACATTTGTGTGCATGAACATGGATGTTTGTCTTGGTCTGGGTGTTTCTATGTATAATATGTATGTATTTACAAAAAAAAAAGAAGTATATATGTATGTTTATCTATTGTCTAGTATCCATAGTACAAGCTCTGCTTGGGCTAGATTGTGTTGTGTGTATGGGATAGAATATTATTATTATTTTGGTTGGTTTAATTTGTTTTTTCTCGAAATAAAATTCGGTATTTAATGAAAACCACGGGTCTAGGCCAAGTGGGGTTCATTTGGGGCATTATTTATTAAAAGGGGCTCGTCCTGCAAAAACTTACGAACTATACGGCAAGTATTAAGTATAGCGGCCTTCTGCTATACTCAATACTTATTATTATTATTATTATCTTATAAATTATTTAGAAACCCGAATGACCTGAGCTAGTCATTTGGGGTTTTTTGACACAAATTAATACTTCACTAATATTTTCAAGATTTTTTCTGTAATTTCGTGATGAATCACCTGTATTGCGCTTTTATACAATACAGATTTGCAAATTTGTACAAGAGCGATGGACTCAGAGGTGTGAACTTGTTTATTACATCCAGCTCCCTGCAATGAAACGCTAAAATCTACATAAAATGGCGTCGCACTTGATACCATCGCATCATAAATCCATGAACACAATGATTGCGAAAGGTGAGATGCAAATTCAATTCAGTAGCCTTGAAGAGTTCAGTCCACGCCACGCGGCGTTACTCTCTCGTATTTTGATTATATTTGCAAATCGCATCACATACGTTCGGCTAGAATCGCAAATGGCGAATTAACTATGCATGTATATTTCCTTATCCATCCCACCAGCCTTGGGACTTGTTGACATATAGGGCTATATTGCATAATTATTCTAGTAAAAATGGTTGTAGGAATTTATTTGAATACTAGGTCGTATAATGCTTGTAGAAATATGAAGGACACGATTAGTTCGAGAAACAACATGTTTGATTTGTAGTCTCTGGCTCTCGGTGTTCGGTTTCTTGAGACAATTGTATTCGCTTCTTGGATACACAACACATATGTAGCTACCACGCAATTGGCTTTGCACCAACTCACTATCTGACAATACGGTAAGTCGAGCCACGCCTGCTAGGTAACTAACCGAATCGACACGGTAGGGTCTCGTATCGCATGTCAACCTAAGCTTTGGATTGCGTATTGGATTTAAATTACATTAAAATGATTGCCATGTATTAGATATTATACTGAATAAAAAATATATTGAAATGAACATCGTTAAAATGAATCAATGAACAGTATAGTTTTTGTGAGAGTTAAACAGCTAGTCACTGTCATGCAGCTAACCACGCTATATTAAAATGGTTGGGTTGTTAATATTGAAGATAACCACAAATGAGACAGCATATTTGTAAGCGCGACACAGAATTCTTCAAAAACTAGTTCTTATTTCCTTCTTCCAAAATGAACGTAAAATCCAGTATCAATCCAAAGTCCATTCAATAAGAATATTTGTTTCGTCTGCTCTCAAATGACAAGGTCGACAATGACAAGGAAGAGGTGAAATAACTCGGCGGAGTGTTTCTAATTACCTATTACCTATTACGTGTGAAATAACATGTTTTAAACGCATAACAGGGACGCAGCATTACACAATCCAGAATTCTACATAATATATCTATGAAACACTAATATCAATGTTTTTTTCTGTTCTGATACGGAATAGGTCTAACGTTTTTAGTCATCGTTGACTTATTAATTAACTGAATATAGAGAGAAAGGACAACTAGAGACTCAGAATCTGCAGGCTGGACGCGGGTGGCTTAAGGGACTACCTCGCTATTAATATGATTTCAAAGACCGCGTGAGATAAAAGTTGTGCCATCGATCGATAGCCGCTCCTGCTCCGGATGTTCTTCGTATGAATGTTTTTGTATATTTGTCTTAAGGAAACATTTTTGCTTGACACGTACTTCATATTTCATCGGTGTAAAGCTTTAGAAGTTGAACTACTCGAGGTCTTACTGGGTTTGCGTCTTTTTAGCCGAGTCAAATAATAGACAATCTGTTGTCATACAAGGATATTTCTCTTATAAAACGGCACAAATAATTTAGTGGAATGCATATCTGTATTTTACAACATGTATATAGTTTTACGATTGTCTGAAAGCCAGTGATAAATAGCAGTGCAAATAAAAACGGAGGCTTTTATCGGACGTTTTGGTCGTTCGTTACTCCCCAAATGAACTGTCAAAGGCTTTGCGGATGTTACTGCGCACACAATGCAATATTTAAACAAGTATTCATAACATGAGAACGGAATTGATATGAAAAACATGGAGTCAGGTGTGCGGATAAGTATATGATACATATAAGTAGGTACTGCACTTTTGATACAGGATGTATATTGTTAATAAATATGAATGCAATAAAAGGTAAGAAAGTATTTTCACAAGTGTAAACAGTACAGTTGGTACAGCAGAAAATCTGCGAAGGTTCTCCAACGGACGTTCAGAAAATATTTTATAAAAAATACACAATAGATTGACTGTGTATGTGTACTATAAGTATATGAAGAGTTCGTACCAGGTGAGAATTTGTACCTATATTCACGGTGAATTATTTAATACCCGGTAATGCGAAACACAATTCAATTGGAATAAAAAATAAGTAATATTAAAAATCTTTCTCTCACTTAATTTTTCCAAAAGAAACATAATTATATGGGAGACATGAGAATTTAAATAAATAACTAATTGATTTAGGTAGTACACACAGCGACACATCAATCTAGAGTATTTGGACTTTGAACTATTAGAAGTTGAACACTGCGAATCGTGCGAGAGAGTGAGTTATATTTTTGTTATTTTGTCTCACTTACGCTGAACAATTCCGACAATTCTCGATTTTGTACGTAGCGTAGTTATGCGTATATAGGGTGTCTAACTGGGTGTGGCGTAAAATGGGAGAGGCCTATGTCCAGCAGTGGACTGCCGTGGGCTGATTGATTGAGGGTGTCTAACTTGATGTGTAGCCGTGTGTACCTGCCGTCAATCAAAGGCCTAAAAGTCGAACTACTATTAAGTCAAAATGTCTTTAAAATGTGTGTCGTTTAACATTAATTATTATTTTTAAATAACTAGGAATTGGTGACTGTTCTGATCAACAGACGACTTCAGAGCTTTCGGATTTAAAATGAGAGTCACCGTGATTAGCAAGCTGACGAAATATGATTCTTCATATTATAGTTGCCAAATATTTTGACTTTAGATACTACAGGAAAACTCAGTTACAATAATTGAATTTTAGCATTAATTTGCTATTAGTCGATGTAAAAGTATTAGCTGAATACAAAAGTTATTACTGTTTCCACGAAAGCAAAGATTGATTTTTATTTTATAACTACACCATCATTTAAAAGATTTCTTAGTGAAATTGTAGGTTGCGAGTTTGCGAGGACCGGTTGTTTGACGTCATAACAGCTTAAAATTATTCGGTTGCGGTTTGATTCGAGAAACTTTAGTTAAGCTTATAATATTGATAAACTTGTATAGCGAGATAATAAAAAAATATCTATTAAGAAAAACATTTGTTATTGAATATGGTAATAGTTTGTAACTTAATAATAATAATTTATTGATATAGAGGGATAATAATGTTTAGTATCTATATATTTAAATTTGGTCTTAAAAGTAGTTCGGGCAGCCACTGTATGTCTTGTATTTCCTCCGCAGGATTTTGACAAATATGTGTTACTAGCTTCTGCTCACGGCTTCGCTCGCGTAAACGTAGGTAACGACACTATTTATTAAATCCCTCTAGGGGAGAGTTTTGTCCATTCCACTTATAAGTCCAGAAATGAGCAAATTCCATAGAAACTTCACCCCCTTAGGGGTGGAATTTAAAAAAATCCTTTCTTAGTACACCCCTACAAATTATAACACATATGCTCTCCAAATTTCAAAGTCCTACGACCAGCGGTTTAGGCTGTGCGTTGTCTCGAAGTCAGTCTGTCAGGACATCTTCCTTTATATAGATAGATAGATAGATTACAGAAAACGCTGTCAATGAACAAGTTATGATCAGCTTCTGTAGCAATATGACACAGTAGCATTAGATACTATTACGTGTTCACCAAACATTAAATAATTTGAAATAACAGTATTGAGTGCCTTTAACATAACTTTGAGTTTAATGTACTTTGACACACGCCATAATTATATTAAAAAACAGAAATTACCAGATTATTGTTACTGTTCTGGCTGGTGACAATTTGTCAGCAACGTTAAACTTCATTTCAGGAATCTATTTATTATATCATAATAGATATAAGTATTTAACGTGTCAGTACAAATCCTATTACCACTTATCTCTCTAGTCTATGATTTCAAGCTCGTCGAGAGCAACTTTTAGTTCAAGAAACTATACATACAAATACTTACTGTATAGGTTTTTAAAAAATATAACCTAGACGTCTGACGATAAAGCGACATTGCTTCTACTAAGGATGATTATATAATTATCCTTAGTAGGAGAACTGTCGCTTTGATAAGCCTATGCTTATAGCTACTCGTATTTAGTTTTAAGCTATAAACAAGTGCTAAATATTACAAACTACTCACTAAAGTATTAATATCTCAGCTGCGAGTGTATAACATACGTATAAGAGCCCACATAGACCAAATTTCGCGCGCAATTCACCCAGTTATCTATTTCGAGTGGCGAATCCAAAATTATCGTAGTACAGTCAGCCACAGCGAGACGTGGCGTGACAGTCAAGGCTGAGGATATTTTCTGATTAGATAAAAAGATCCGAGACTTCTTGATAATGTTCTGTCTTCAACCAATTTAACTACTTTATAATATTAATTATTTTATTATATGGTTGTAGTATATCTGCTTTTATGCATAGTATCGGGTTTTATTTGCGTCATGAATATACATACACATAATTTATTGTCACTATATTGAATATAGGAATGATAAGTATCTACTTAATATAAGATACTATTTAAAAGTTAGTTCGTTATTAATACCGCGTCGATCGCTCCGGTCATTATCCCCACAAAACAGCGGCTACCTGTTCGCGCTAGATCCAGTTAGAATAACAAAAATAAATAAATGCGTGTTAGCTATTTTAGATTTTCCTTATTTTTGTTAATCACGAATGTTTTGCAATCGCCTAAATGGTGTGTATTGTTTTCATAGCAATATCATGTAATGTCTGTATGATCGCTACGCTGCTGTGATACTGATGTTCAATTTGAATTCTGTTTTAACCATCGCGCTATTAGTACACCAGAAAATATATTACACGTGCATTTGAGAAATAAATATGCATAGTGTAGTATTCAATAATTTATACTCAAGGCTATATAAACCTGCTGAAATCTTTACCACTTCAATCATAAAACGCAGAAATAGGAAGTTTAATCGTTTACTTAAGCCATTAATCAACCGAGGTTAAAACATAATAATGTATTATTAATAATGGTACAATAAAACGGCAGATTTGATGTCGGTGAGCACTGAGTAAGTCGTCGTAAATTATACGCGTAATTTACGCGTTATTACAAAATCATACGTAGGTAATTTTTCTAACAATTCAAGCATATAATATAGGTAGGTATGTACGATGAATTCAAACTCGATATACCGAGTACCGCATGTTCCACGTAATGAGTTTAGTTTACACGCGTCTTCGACAAAATGACTTCGATGTTTACTTACCCCGTAAGTGAAATGTGGCGTGAACTTTATGTCATTATTGCATTTGTTCTGGCCATGTTGCCAACCGTGCAACGGGCATGGCGGATTATTTGCTATTGTATCCGTAACTTTCATATATGCATAGTAAATTATGAAATACTTGTGTCAATTTACGTCGTAAATAAATAGGTATGCTACTTTGAATAACATTGAACAGTTAATTACACACGAAACTATTACTAGAACACAATACAAGTTGCTCTGGTTCTGGCTGTTCCTTGACTTCGTGAATTGTCCAGTAGCGATGATGCAAACCTCGGACCGGACCTTGGCCCTGTGCCCGACAGACGGCAATGCGTGCTACAGGTACGTGCCGCCTAAACACATTACTGACATTACACAATAACATTAAAGAAATCTTACGATTATGGTTTTACAAGAGATATATGACAAAATCTGTAACACACAGTACTAAATAGTGAAAATCTTACAGTACTGTAGTCGCTCTATAAAAAGACTGTTTTCTAAGCGGGTACGTGCATACCTTAACATACACCTCAGGTACCTCTTTAGGTAAAACCTTGAAGGTTTTGTTAGCACAGTTGTCATTTTGGCAGATACACGTTATCTGTTATAGCAATGTGACGTAGATATGGCTCTAGTTATTACATAACAGTGACGGAGGTGTGTCTGTTTTTTTTACGCACGAGGAAAACTGAAACGTCTATCGCTGATAGATATGCTTGTGTGACGTCATTCTTCTTGATATATCTTAACAGCAGACTTAATTTCGCTTAAAGGGATAAGGATAACACACATCAGTCAACTCAACTCGATCCATTTACAATAGTATGCATGTAACTCCATACTGCACCGCACGCCAATCGGCATCGTATCAGCGTCGTTTCGCCTCGGGCTAATCTCGAAGCTATTGCACGACTTAATATGGTTCTTAGTAAACTCGCCGACGCCGCGGTTACGTCTCGCTTATGTCTCCTCAGCAATAGCACAGTAATAGCCCCGCCCTCTTCGAACCGATTAGGTGAAGTTATTGTTTCACTGCAGGCTAGTCTGCGTGAGATCTGCAGTTCGCAACACATTTTAGACCGTGGGTTAGCACAGACTAAAATTTGGCGTACTTATTTACATACATATCCCTAGATATTTGAAGGCCCGCACGTAATAAGGACAGAGAATATTGTTTCCTAGCAAAGTAATCTTTCGTTTATATAGGTTGGAAAGTAACCGAAGAATAATATCGTTACAGTAAAGATATCCAACCTATTTTGTTTTTTCTGAACACTCCACAAAATAGATATTCTCTAGAATCTGAACTGTTTGGTCCTTATGATAAGTCCATTCCAAAGTCTACGATAACAAGGTCCACGTCACCACAAGTAGCACTTGTTCACGAGTATGACGCACGGTCTAGCGGACATCCCCTGGAAACAATCTATCCGTAAGTATTAGCACGATATCGGCTAATAATACCGGCAAAACGTAACAGCTTCAATAGACCATACATTGCCCGCAAACATCACGTCATTTTGGTAGAGAATGCCATAAAGCAACCGGCAACTAATCCTTTTTAAATGTAGAATGTATTGCCCTTCTGCACTGCCATTATTCTATAGGAATCCCTCTAAGTAACCTTATTTTGTTCTGACGGTTCAAGGGGCTTTTAAAGCTTTTTATGAGGTGTGCAGCTACTAGTACCTAATCAGAACCCCTTGCGATGAAATGCAGGGACTCTTTTGACTTCTGAAGTAGCAAGCTGTGACAGCTTACTGTATAAGGCTTAATTTTGTTGGACACACCCAATAATAAGCCCAACTAAGAGAAAACTTGTTATAACGATTAAAATAAAGACCTTGGAATAAAGATCACAGCAACAAACCAACGTTCATATTCAGTTGAGTCGTGTATTACGCAGTCTCGCCGTAGTATCTGTACGATATCGTTATCTGACATTATTCAGTATCTACGCACCCGATACTGGTGCTGTAAGACAAACAAACACACGCAGATAACGGTTTAGGGGCCGAAGTATCGAGCACTGCTAACAGTCATGCGGTGCTATTATCTCAATCTGGCTGGTAACGTTACTTGGCGTTGCACGTCAGCTCGCACGTGCCAAGTGTCTACAGGGTGTCTGATGATAAAACAAGAAACTGCCTCGTTATCCTCCTTGTACACACGCATCAGAGCTTACGCCTTATGTCAATGTTTGCCACGATGATCGATCAGGAGGCGGTACTTTTCTTACAAGATCTTTAATTCATTAGAGATACTTCTGGTGTTGCTAGCGTCCATACAAATAAGCTCAAAGTGTAAGCGGCATTGTACGGTTGTTGTATTTTAGCATGCACATAATACGGGGCGAGCCTCTTGCTACCTCTAAAGATACATCGAAACTAAGTGCTGTTTCTAAAAATTACATAATCTTCATGCTTATATCACCGACGGACTTCTTAGTGGTGTTCTAGACCCATTTTTCGGGAATTTATTTTTAGGTACTTAAAGGCTTTTTGCCGTCTACTGCAAGCAGGCGTAAACTTAATCACAAACTTATACAAGGGCGCTAACCGGGTTAAGACAATGGTTATAGTCATAAGAAGATTATTTTACCTGTAATGTTTGTAATATTAGTGGTAAAATGATACCATGTATTATTTCATCCTAACAACAAGTGACAATATTAAAGTGTAAATGGATGAATGTTGTTGTAAATGAATTGACGTTATTGTTGTGAACTGCTTACGGTATAAGGTGTACTATGTATTGTGATCTCGGAGGCTATTGTAACGAGTATTGTTAATATTATAACATGCTTAAGTGTCTGTCCATAGTATTTGTCAGGTCAACATTTTTATTTTATTTAAACAATAAAACTTACTACCCTTAGTTATTTAATATATCCGGATGTGGGCGTTAATGGCTACGACACAGTTTATAGTACTGTAGTCATTATCGTTTAATAATTGTGAAAATGTAACAAGGTTTTCAATGAAAATTATTATTATTATTATTTAATTACTTATTATAAACAGCTTTGCGCCGCATTTTAATCATATTGCGCGCACAGGGAATATGCGACTTAAGATTGTTAAAGTTTGATATGGAGAAAGAATCCAGAAGGGTCATATTAAATAAGAAAAAATAACTAAAAATTACCGTCGAATTTCGATTACTGTGGAATTACAATAGTTATTTGTTTTTCTAAATAGCTGGATATACTCCGGCACTTGCGCCTCGTATAAATGTCTTATACCTTCTATATTACGAAGTATGTCACTATTCTCCTCCACGGTTAAAGAAATATTGTAAATCTTCAAAAGAAGACATCTTTAGAAATCGAGCATTTTAAATTAATGTCGCCTTCCCGAATTTTCTAATCGAATCTTTAAAAGAACCGAGAGTTATTTTTAATAGAAATCTATAAAGGGATCCTTTGATTGGCATACTTTTAAATTCTTTGCCTATAAGGACTAAATCGCTTCAAATGGAATAATGTTATTACAAAATGAAACACAAAGGTGAAGACATATCAGATTGTAAAGAATACAAAGAATAATAATCCCTATTGATGGAAAACCTCTTAAAGTAAAAAGTCATTCACTAGGTGTCTATAGGACTATCTTAAAAATTCTTTTTGCACAAAGTATAACACGTCATTTGAATTTAAAACAATTACATTAGCTATCTTAGGATAACACAACTATTCCTTCATTGGAAAATTAAAATCCCAATTCAACATGCCGGCGTACGGCAACACCATTGCGCCATCCGTACAGAGTGATAAAAGTGAACGAGGTCATCCCTTAAATATGACCACAGCTTCCTGCTACACGAGGCGTATAAGCACTTTCTCGAAAACATATCTTGGGTTTAATGTTCATTGTAACATTAACCGCATTCTGGTCAAGAACTGCATCACACCGGCGTTCATTGAAACGAGAAATCTCTCTGATAAAAACAACCTTACCGTTAACTCGTCTATTAATATGGAGAGAAAAAATGCTGGCAAGTGCGAACGGGTCTTGTGTGCTGTAACCGCTCCGTAGCTATCCTAATAATGATTAGAAATGGTAAAATGTATTTGAGTTCTATCGTTTCCTTTAGGAATCAAATACTTGATAGGCATTCAAATAAATTACTAGTAGCATAAAAACGACTTACAAAATAAAGTTAGGAATCCGTTTCGACGTAATGTATTAAAATATACATTTGCAAGCTCCTGTGGTTACACGAGCTATATTGATGCCAGTGCCTTATAATGCCAAATAAATAATTATGCCTTATTATTAATTACGCCCGAGAGAAATTGAATAAGCTAATAATTTTAGTTTATCGCTTACTAATATGGGACCCTAAAAATAACTAAATAACCACAAGTTGCATGACAAGTAGTTGAACAGGTGACAGTCGGTCCCGTTTGAGGTCTTGATAATTAATCGACAACTAACTGATGCAAAATGAGAACGCAAACCGGTCTGATCATGACATCTTCAGCAGGAGCCGGTACCGGCTGATCGCTCCGTGATCCGGACACCATCGATGTATGTGACATGATTGTTTAGTTTTGTACTCCGATAACAAAAACAGTTCTAAAAGTACAATTCAAGATTGGCAAACATAAATTATTTGTACCCACATATTATGTCATTTTGGAATCAACATTTTCAACACTCAGTATTAACATCATAGGATACGCGTGTTGCCAAAGGACATTGTCTACTTTTGGCCATCCGTGGACACGATGTTATGAGAAAAATAAATTCATGAATATTTTTATTTATTTTTCGTTTATGTTATTTTAAAAATCTTTGTGTAAAGGCTGAGCATGGTATCAAGAGCCTGCCTGCAAGTACCTGCCCAGTTTCTTCATCATATACTACTTACATATGAGTCTGATTAATAAAATATTCATGAAAATATGTTGATTTGTTTGATTAATTACCCATTTCAATAGCATATAGAAATCTATCTAAATATAAAGTCTGATACAAAACTAGGTTTATATTCTCCTTTTTACTGATATGAAGTATTTAATTGATCACATTATTAGCTAAATGACCTGTCCACGATTGGCCAAAGTGTCTATAGAAAGTGGACAATCCCCTTTACGTATTGTGTTATATATTTTTTTATTGTATTTGTATTTATTTATTTATCATACTTTTTATATACTACGGTACCATACAGTATAAAAGGTGTGTCGTAACTCGTAACCATACTAATTACTATTATAGTTTGTTTAATTTCACACGTAATAAGGAGCCAGCATGTCGGGCAAAGTTGAAGACTGCTGAAGACTGGGAATATCCCGATACAATGACAAAGTTGCTCGACCTGCAAGTAAAATATTGCGTTATATTTTCGCAGGCCAACTTAGCATTCAAGTGACTTTTTATCTAAATAATATTACTATAATCTTAATCTTGGTACTGAGTAGTTGTAATAATGCGTAAATCAAAACAAGTCTTTCAATTACCTACTAAATATAAGTATACAATATTTGAAAAAAAAAAAGAATTATGTTAAAGTGTATAAAACATATCATTGTTTGTTTGTGAAACAGGAACTCTCCGGTTTATATAAAAACAATATAATCGATTAATAATAAAGAACTTTATTCGATAACATGAGAGTTCATAATGAGCTCTAAGCAAACAGTGGCAAAATAAAAATTAATTATTGTTTAGAAAAGTAATTAGTAAAAACATTACAAAAGTATTTGAATTTAATTCGAGACCAAGAAAATTTATACACCTTCGTTAAATGCTGCGCTAATTGAAAAATATAAATTAATAACATTACTGTTACTCGTAATATGAATCTATACTAATATTATAAAGCTGAAGAGTTTAGTTAGTTTGTTTGGTTGAACGCACTAATCTCAGAAAATACTAGTTCGAATTCAAAAATTATTTTAACACTAAAATAATTTTTGAATTCGGACTAGTAAAAAGTAAGTAGAGAAAATATTTTTTGAATTCGAACTAGAACTAAAACTAGCATATTTATCGAGGAAGGTTATATAGGCTATATAACATCACGCTACGACCCACGGGGGTGGCGCAGTAATCATTAACGCGGGTGAAACTGCGGGCACAGCTAGTATTTTATAAACATCGTCTATAATAATGTAGGGACGGCTAAAAATAGCTGCAACTTAGATAATGACTGCATTATTGACTGTAGAAGGATGTTGGTACTGTTACCAAACATTAGACACGTTGGTACCTCCAAGAGGCAAACGCATAGTCACGCTACAACAGACGGAATAATACAACACCTACAAATCAACTCTGATGAAGTCTATTAACTCGGTGCGAACATCTATTTAAAAACCAACAATTGAACACTAAAGTATTTAATAAAACCACGCCTGACCCGAAATGGCCTCAATGAAAACATAATGAAATAAAAACAAAGAAAGACATTTTAAAACACGTGCGCGCGTGATAATAATGTATTGATAACTAGCTGTTACCTGCGACTTCGTCCGCGTAGATTTTAACTAAAAAGTGTTTGTCGCCGCGGAACCCAACTATATTTCTCTGCCCAAGTTACTTAAATGGCGTAGTTTTTATAGTGTAAAGCTAGATAATAGCATTGCTTACTCAAAAACAACATTTAAATATGCGTCGTTAGATTACGCGATGTCACAGAATGCGTAAGAAAAAAAAAATTCAAAGCTCCTCCCCCGTAGGTGATAGCGTGATAATATGTAGCCAATATGTTGACCCGACCTGTTAGTAATATTCATGCAAAATTTGAAGTAAATCCATGCAGTACTTTTTGAGTTTAGCCCGGACATACATACGGACAAACAGACAAAAATTCTAAAAACTATATTTTTGGCTTCGATATCGATTGTAGATCACGCCTCAAGTATTCTTTAAAAAAATATTCAATTTACAGTTTTGACTTTCCTACGATTTTATTATATGTATAGATTAATTATCAATACATTATTCGCACCTGGCTTTAGTACAAAAATCTAAATTATAATTTAGATTTTTGTACTAAAGCCAGGTGCGAAATTGAGTCGAGCAGCAAACATGGAACTGGCATTACGTTTAACATTATGTATGAAACACTTAGCACTGTGAATACCATCATATATATGGATATTTTTAAGAACTGGATATGTTAGTCAAGCAGTTATGTGCATAAGACTGCTTTTCTAACATATCAGTTCAAGACAATTTTTATATTTATTAACATAATATTCATGTGGTAGTTAACCGAGTATTGGGGTTATATTAAGCCAGTTGGCTATTGACTAAAAGTTAGGATTTATGGAGATTATTACTTTCCCTATCGATAGATTTACTGTTCATGATAGCGGCTGTTTCTAGACACTCGCACATACGCAGATATATGCACAATATAATATTGCCAGTTCTACATATAAAAATCGGTCGGTATCTTACTCAGGAAGCCACGCAACCGTTCCGTGTAACAATGGATCAATGAGATACCCAAACTTGATATTTTTTTTAAAAGTAATAACCGTCTTCAACAAGATGTTTATCATTTTTTGGTTCAATAAGTATCCTCTTACGCTTTGGTTTCCAATTTACTTTTTCATTGGTGAAATCGATAAGTTAAGTAAGGAGTTACTTTCATATTTACAATATTAACAACCTTGCGTTTAGTGAGTGGTATGAAGTAATTAATCGACAACTCCGTCATGGAACTTCAAACGATTAAAATCAGTTTAATTTGCGACGTGAATCAAATGTCAGATTAAGTCCATTATGCTCATATGATTACTTAGAGGGGTTTGACCTGTTACTACGCAACTATGAAGTGCTGCAGAGCAAATCTATAGGTACCAAATACATAAATTAATATGGTGTGGTAGAATACACATACAACTACACATTCAACTAGTAATAATATACTCGTAGTTACAGGAGTAAATAATATTCAAGTCTCCTTATCTGTCGATGATTTTGTAAATTATTTATAAACATGTTTGAAGATTTGACATGTGACAACAGCCTTTAAAAAGAAAAATGTTGAATAATTGAAAATAACATTTGTACAATAAATTACTAGAAATGTTCGTCACATTTCTAGTAATTTATTGTACAAATGTTATTTTCAATTATTCAACATTTTTTTCTTTTAATAAAAACGAATACAGTATTTAATAAATCAGGCCCATATTTTATATGACTAACTATAAGTGCATCCTTGGCCAATTATTAACTTAAATAGAAAAGTCATTGTGATACTTCTTTAACATCATTGAAGAAAATACCTATCTAAGTATTTTCTCTTGCCTCACTTACAGTATGAAGTAGTTCATATAGATCCATCTAAGCAACCTTTTAGCCGTTTAGCTACGAAACACTGAACCAAAAATACGACATTTATAAAATACGAGTATATACTAAATATTTTAAGGACTGGTTCTGCTACCAAACTGACGAAAGTCTAAATAAGTAAATACATAGTAATCTTCAGTCAGCCGATATTAACATTTTAGAGGTAGACTTAAAATTTCAAAATATTAGTTTTTCATATTTATTGGCAATCAAAAGTACGATTTTGTTTAAAATGTCGACCAAGGCCATCAATATTGATGTAGGTTTGGAGTAGCAAGTTTTCTTTTTGTTCGCGTCTAATGTATATCAATTGCAAATTACTTAAGAGTGCGATAGCTTGATTCACTACAAGGTCAAGGTTGATTAGAACGTACCGCTTGCGCATGTTTCGCAACAGCGTGTGAAAACGCTAGCTGTCTCTTTTACACACTACCTGAAAATATAAATTTGCAAGGGATAGAGAATCAGTGAAGAACAAACTACCTAGCAAATCCATCACAAGACTTCAGTCCCGTCCGCATTCCTTAGCTGAAAATAAATCATTAACTAAATTAGATTTTCTTTAGTGATACATCATTTAGTGACACCAGCGAAGTTACTAATGGCGATTAGCTAACTTAGTTATAGATAACAGCAGGAAGTTAGACGCTTTCCCTAACTTTTTATCTTGTTAGAGTTGCTTATTAGAAACAAACTTTTGTACAGTATTTTGTAATTGACGATGAAGTTTGATGCTGCCAAATTACTTATCATTAAATTAGATACTTTGTATCGATCACTGTAATGATGAAAGATTAAATTAATTTAGTAACGGTATTTTTCTAGACACGTTAACACAAAATATACAGGGTGTTAAGCACACGGTTGTCCAAATGAAATAGAGATCTGGTTTGGGCTATTGCCAACGTGTTGGACTCAGGAAAATTAAATTTTGTCTCACAGTTTAGGAGATACGATTTTCTAAATTTTAAAATAAAAGGTCGGAAGTTTAAATTAAAACTGTAAAAATGTTAAATGAATATGGGTTTAGCTGTCATAATGATATTTTTTATTTTAGTTAACTATTGCTACATTTCATTAAAAATATTATTTCCTATAGACACCTTGTAAAAAAATTATAACAGGCTGTCAAAGTTTCGGAAAGAGCTAGAAACAGAACAAAGTTCGACTTCGCGTGATTAAAAATAATAATAATAATATTTAATTTGCCTGAGTCCAACACGTTGCCAATAGCCCAAACCAGATCTCTATTTCATTTGTACAACCGTGTGCCTAACACCTTGTATATTCGGTTACAAGCAATACAATCTTAACATGTCTGTAAAAGTAGATGTTTTGTTCATTTAACTATACCAAATATGGTACCTTCTGTATGCAGGGTTCATATATTAATTATTATTTGAGACCGTTAGTGGCTTGCGTAATGATAAGTGACAAACCGTGCGACCAGTTTCATTTGGCGACGACTCGGACAACTCGGGCGCATCTCGCACAGATTGAACGAGTAAGAAAGAGGTCATTTAACACGCGACTGCCGGACCATCTCGCTATAGCTTGAGTTTGTCCAGCGTGAACTTTGAATCATAGCAGCAATACGACACCATCCTTTCTGTGAGTGCCAGCACTTAATTGTGAAATAGTTTCAGTCATTAAATACGTCACACTGTGATCAAATTGTGAGGTTTAATAAACATTTATAAAAGGATCGTAGTGATAATTTGAAATAAAAAATAGTTAGAATTACAAAAGAACATCATAAGCATTAGGTAACATCAGCACGTGATGTCATATATTTTAATTATCTTTTAAATTATCCAATCTTATCCTGGTGTCATAATTTAATATATTTCATAAAGCGCATTACACATTGTACCTTCTGCTACCGTAAAATAATACATATATGCTGCAAGCATGCTACAGACTTGTCGTTTTTATAGAGAAGTCATTGAATAACAGATTTTTTATCTGTACCGCGCCGTTGTTCACGTTTCCTTATTGAATGTAATCGTCCACGGCAGTTCTCAGAACTATGTTGCAAGAAAACCTTTTTCTTGGTGTTTATATTACATTAAGTATATGATTGAGGCCCAGAGGCTTTTAGAATATTTACGTCATCCCCTATGGCAGTATTAATTGAATCATAACTTGACCATGATGTTACTTATAGCAGTAAGGCTGAGAACTGTATTGTCTCAGTAGCTTTATTGATGTAGCTTTAATATGGTAGTGGTTATTGGTACAAGTTCATAGTGGTTTGATACCGGTATTGTTTCTCTCTAAAAAAACAAAGGCATTTGTTTAACGTATCACCAGATATAATGAAATATAACAGTCAAAAATAGTAAATGATCACTAAATTGCAAAGCAAAATATATTTAAAGATATCAAAATAAGTCAGCGGAGCCGACTCCTATTTTTGGGTGGGTTTAAGAAGGAACCTAACATAACCTAACCCTTCCGAGACGGAATGCAGTGATTTGAGGCGTATAGGTGCTCGTTATGATATGTTGTATGTAGTAAGCATGTTTTGCTGCGCAATTACTATTTTTGGTGGACATTATATTTAATCCCAAAAACAAACATATTTTTTACAAATTAATTTAAATATTTTGGATTTCATGTACAAATTTGTAGTAAATATTAAATATGTTTTAACGTCCATATCCATAATTAGAAATCAGCTTACTTATATGCTTAATATTCGAACTATGGCTATTCGAATCATAATTCATACAAATCGACATTATTGCAATAAAATAGTACAAGAACTTAAAATAATTTCTAATACGTAGTTTATTGCAAGCTCAATATTATATGTGTGACATCGTTGACAGCGGCAACAATGACAGTTTGAATAGTCATACACTTTGATATCTGAGAGTCACAGTTACTTTGATATTATATTACTATTCTATTAGCTCGTACAATAATTGAATACCGTCGTAATAGTCACGTTGCCGATGTATTGAATGCCATTTTTGATTATATACTTGCGATTTTAATTGTAATTGTCACTCTATTCGTACATTATTGTTTAGGTGATTTAAAACAACTTGTTTTAATTTTATATATCTTCTTTTATTAATGCATCTTTAAGTATGTCTTTAATAATCTGTTTTGTGGAGACTACGTGCCACATTATCACATTATTCTAGATCGACCAGCAATACAGTCTAAGACAAACGCTGAGCACCCTAACCATAACTTAGATACAATAAGACATGATGGTTTTAAATAAATATTAAGATACCCCTTGAGATTACAGACATAGTAAAAAAGTACCTGAAAGTAAGTAATATGTATATTTATTGAGTGTATCTTAATTCTGTCAAATGCGCGCGGCCAGTTGTAGCGTAGATCCTTTTCAGATAATGATCGTGTATCGTCTTGTTTCATCTTATTATATATTATTACCAACAGAGCAGATAACATAGGCAACGTTATTATCATAGGCGTGTTAACAGAGGCTCTTATTATTTATCAAAACATATAACTGGCCACTCTGTGCCGTCATACTTCTATTAATATATTTTTATTGAGGAGCTCGCACGTGGTCCGTGGTGCAGTTTTCAAGCGCAGACATTGAGCCGGTGACCAACTGGCACTGTAGGAAGGCGTGAGCGTGACACACTGCATCAATCAAGTGTATACTCATTAGCACTGTTACCGGTTTCATTTAATACTTATGTTTTTTAATGTCTGATTTGTCTTATTTTGAGTCATGTTTATCATCTTCAACTGTCATTTAAATAGATGTTGATATTTCTGAACTGCAAGATTTAAATATTTTATTAATTAAAAACTGAAGTTGTGTTTTTGCTGGCAAATATTTTTAAATTATGAAACTGATCTGCGCTGAAGAAATGTTTTTGAATATCTCAAGGGAGCGTTACCCATAATATAATACATAGCGATCGCCGATCACTTCTGTGATCGCTATGATCTAATCGATATGTAGTAGATGGAATTACAGATTGTAATAATGTTACTATTAGTTGTTACAGTACACACGTGGACGCCCTTCTGCGTCACATAATATTTACCTTACACAACATAGTTATATCATCAGAGTATATCATTATGAAACTAAACCGTTTCTGTAATAACCTTCTGCAATGTTGTAGCCGCAGAGCTTTATTACGACTTAACCAAGACTAGTGATATTATGCGTATTTTACTTTACTAGATCTGACCATTTTATTTTGACTGCACAAATCGCGTAATCTGTAATAAATAAAATATATTTTTATGATCGAGTTTGATGACTTGAGATTTGGACGTCGCAGAGGAAAATCTGGTGTTTTTATTGTTCACGGTAAAAAGTAACCGTTGTTTAAGGACTCGTACATATCAAACTAGTACAGAGTCAAGCTGTATGTACCTTCAATTATTGTTTAATTGTTTATATGGATTTTTATCAAAACAAAGTAGACAGTAATTTAAGATAAATACAAAGCATAGCAGTTAACGAATGAATGAATATCAGCAAAATACTTCAAACTAAATAGACGCGGAAGTAGTTTCAACGCACTAATAACTGCACGGTCGGATCTCTCGATCATAGCAACAAGTGCTAATAGAGACCAATATTTGGTGTGCGTTAATAATAACGCTAAATTGTCAGTTACGAATATCTTTGATATAAGAGGATCGAGTTATATCATTCACTTCGTACTGAAGTCACTGAGGTACTTACTAATTTATATTGATTTAATTTAGCACGTGTAATTATATACATTTACCGGGTTTCAAAGTTATAACAAATATAAGCGTGCTAAAATTGTAGGTTTTTATAATACCGCATGCGCAGTGTCGTCTGTTTAAATAGTCACCTCGCCACTTTCTCATGGTATCAGTGCTCAGTAAGGTACTAGAAAAAAGAACGCATCCTATTTTTCTCCTAGTCTTGGTTTTTCTTACTATCGTTTTTCCATAGTTTGTAAACACCAATCTTTAACGCGACACAGAGATTATCATATCATAATAGTATTTGTTTGTGCCTAAACCGTCGAGTTCTAAACCGCACGTTTTTTTCGACTTTTACTTGGTTGACACCAAACACCATATCTTAGCTCCTACATATAAGTTGACACGTGTGTACGTGTATGTAATTAAACTAAACTCACGTATACACGTGCCTAGCCTTCAAATATAGGTAATGAATATACAGTATTTTAGTATATTACAAATGAGATCATATGTATATTATTTAGTCGCTTTTTTGACTTCCACGTATGCAACCAGTTTTTGAAGTAAATTTTGCAATCATCACTAATGTGACCGGTTTACGGCCTGCTTGAATGTAGATGGTCACTTTTGCCAAGATTACTACATCATTTGTGCCTTTCCGACTCAGCATACAGTCGATGAATCCATGAAAGTACTCATCGCAGGAGCCTTCCCGGATACCAAAATATTAGATATTTCCCGAGGAACACAAATCAAAGTTATTTAGCTGTAGTTTTGTTTAGGACTAAAGAACACACACAACACGAAGGACAGACGGGTCGCTCAAAGATTGAGCGGCCATGCTCATGCCTACGTAAATTACAGAAACGTCTCAAAATATGTAGTTGACTAAAACTTTTAGTATATCAATGTTGATTGCCCAAAGCCCCTTATAATATACAATGACATGCAACATTTAATTAATTACATATCAACCTATTTCTTCGGTCAACGACATTGCATTAATGTCAGACCTAAATTGGTTATCTTATCGATGGCTTCCCTTTTATGTTTTAATTAGATACCAGATAACGATTTATATAGTACCTTTTATACTTGATTTTTGATGTTGATTTACTTGTTAATAGTATTTCAAATATCACAAGCATGGTAATTTAGAGCGAATAACAAAAACATTATTCTGGCGCCGATTGAGAGAAATGTCATAAAATAATTACTTATTCACATAATATGAGAGTTATAGGCATGTAAAAAAATTTACGGATAGCGGATGTTTAAAAATAAACGAGAGCTTTACATACGTACCTTTCCCATCTCTTTCCTTTCATGGCATCTTTAATTATTTTTCTATAGGGTCGGCAATGCGCAAATGATACTGTAGGTAACCCTAATATTACAAGCGATTATAGACTACGCCCTACGGTAACCACTTGGCTTGGTTTGTTAGCTGCCTTTGTTGCACAAAGAAGGTATAAGCAAATAAACGGTTTAATTATATAAATGTACAAGTAAATTACAAAACATTTCAAAGCGAAATGTCAATCCTAAGAAAACTAAAATGTCATGATAACGCCCCCTGAGCCAGTAGTTACTATAGATAAATTATAAACCACATTGATTCATTGTATTGCATAATCTTTATATATAAAAATCTTCTGTGCATGTGTTTGTAATTAAGCTCCTCCTAAACGGCTGGACCGATTTTGATGAAATTTTTTGTGTGTGTTCAAGTGGATTCGAGAATGGTTTAGATTTAGATTTTTTTTTTATTTGTCTTGTGTACAGGACAACGTCTGTCAGGACAGCTAGTTAACTAATAAATAGCTAAACATTATGAATTCCTAAACAGCTTCTTAGATAGTTGCTTAATAGCGGAGTAGTATTTATATACACGTAGACAGTTTTTATGAAGGGCTCTCCTCTTGCGAATAAAATAGGCCAGAACTGGCAACGAAATGCATTTCGCTCTCTGCAATATTGATACACTCAAAACCTTGAATGCGTATAGGACTGTTTGCATATATGCTGAAGATGTAAGTAATAAAATAATAGGGGTTAAAGTATGAAGTTGCCGTTGTATACTAATAGATACTTTGAATTGACATAAAGCCTTCATGGTGTGAGATTTCCGAGTGAAACTTTTTTCACGTGATACCTTTAAGATCCTTATTTAAAAAAATATGCAACATTCGATTTTAGACTTCCAATTGTTTTTTTTTATTCAGCTTAGACGGTAAAGATGGATACTTCGAAAATTCGAATCATTTTTGAATACTTGTTCTGACGCGGAACTAACGCGGCAGAAACGGCTCGCAATATCAACGCTGCGTTTGGAGAGGAGACTGCTAGTGGACGCACCGTGCGTTTTTGGTTTAAACGCTTTCGTAATGGAAACTTCGACTTGAAGAACGATCCACATGGAAGACCGCTCACACAGGTAAATATCGCTGAATTGAAGGAGATGGTGGTAGCCGATTCGAATTAAACTACCCAGATATTAGTCGCATGGTTTAACGTTACCCTACCTACAATATTGACTCATTTGCATCAAATCAATAACATAAAAAAATATTAAAAATGGGTGCCTCATAATTTAACTGATCTGCAGAAAGAAATGCGAGTTGAAACTTGTGTTGCCTTGTTGAATCGGTACAGAAATTAAGGAATGTTGGATCGAATTGTGACATATGACGAAAAGTGGATTCTTTACAATAACCATAAGCGAAAAATGCAATGGCTGACCCCAGGTCAAACGCCGCAACAGTGCCCTAAAGCAAAGCTTACCAATAAAAAGGTAATGGTAACTGATTGGTCGTCTCTTCATAGTGTGATTCACTATAGCTTTCTCAGGTCTGGTCAATCAATAACAGCAGATGTTTACTGTGCCGAACTTCGAACAATGATGGCGAAACTGGCAGTGAAACAGCTCCGACTCGTGAATCGATCCTGCCCATTATTGCTCTAAGATAACGCAAGACCTCACACTGCACGAGAAACCGTTGTAACTCTACAAGAGCTGCAGTTAGAAACCATACGTTATCCTTCGTACTCGCCAGATCTTGCTCCAACGGACTACCATTTTTTTCGTGACTTGGACAATTTTCTACGTGATAAAAAATTTTCTTCCCAGGAGACAGTACAAAATACTTTCACACAATTTGTCGAATCTAGATCCCCGGAGTACTATCATAAATGCATAAATGAACTTCCGTTTAGATGGCAGCAATGTATAGATAATGAGGGTAAATATTTTGATTTAATAAATATGGTATACATGAGAACTGAAAAAGCACTGATAAAGGCATCCGAGATGAGTTGGTGATAGTATTAGATCCGAATATACAATTTAATATAGACTTCGACGACACGCTCTTTAAAATCAAATTCTTCGAGAAAAATTATGAGGGTTAGGCAACCCTAGTTGTCATTAAAGTTGGTCCTGGAGGGAGAGCTCAAAAGAGGCATTCTTATGTAGGTCACAGATATTAACTGTCAATTTACTGAGCGCACTTCAATTAACGATGACAGAAGTGCGATTAAAGCTTAGGATGTAACGAGACCAACCTTGTTTTTGTTTGTCATACATAACATCACGCCTGCATATCGTCGATAGGTTGGGCAGAGATAAATAACTAACACATTGTGCACATACATGTTATTTAGGTAAAAGTTGATGGCTAGTGTTTTGTTGTCCTAAAAGCGCAGTTCCAGACTTGGTACCTGATGTGTCTGAATTAAGGTAATCTAGATTGGCTAACGTTA
This sequence comes from Catocala sponsa, assembly GCA_963564715.1. Taxonomy (NCBI): domain Eukaryota; kingdom Metazoa; phylum Arthropoda; class Insecta; order Lepidoptera; family Erebidae; genus Catocala; species Catocala sponsa. The sequence continues at coordinate 29,372,874 of OY751331.1, forward strand.
TTGGACCACCTAGGCAATCAAGTAATGCATGCAGCGTTGAATAAATTAATCAAAATTCGTTTCCTATTTCACATATTAAGTGCATAATTAAATAGGGAATATAATCGCGTGGCGCGTATTCACCACGCAAATATATTCCTTATTAAATACCGTCGGACGGTTTTAATGTAGGTAACAAATTAATGTAGCAAACAGAAACATGTTGGGAGACTGTGAAAATGTACTTCTGGTGCTATTGATACACTATATAATGCCTGGAGGCTGCGCACTGACAGTATTAGAAACATGCGCGCAGCGCTATCTAGAGCAGCGTCAACACTATTTATTTACATGTCATTTACTGTGACATTGACTCGGAGTCAAATTATCACTGGTTTCAACAAATAATCTCGCAGTCTTCTTGTCTGACTTTCTTTTCGTAAAAACAAATACATTTCACAATTAAATCATAACAGTAAACAGAGGCCAGTAATAAATTATAATACAAGTGTCAACTTCCTTCAACACCGGGCGTATACTTTCCAAACAAAATTGTTGAAAGAAAACATAAAATGATCATAATATGCAAATTAAACAATTGCAACCGGAGTCAATGGCCATCCAAAACATGCGCAGGTGAATATTCAGCACGAACTAGTTAGCTCATCATATGACAGTCGCGTGCGCATATCAGAGGAGTAAACAGCGCGGGCGCCGCTTCTGACCCGCGATAGCACGGCCAGATAACACGCCCCGATAACCGGGGTCGCTCCACTGACAACGCGTCTTATTTAAAACGACAGCAGCGCACCCACCGCGACTGTTAACTAACTACATCCTCACCACGCACGTTTACATAACACATCAAATGAACCACAATATTATAATGTTACGTGCCAAATTTGGATATATCTCACTACTAAATTAGCGATAGGCACGAAAGGGTAGTCTAAATAATTCACCACGCAGGCATCTGATGATTAAGAAACAAAGTGATGTTTTGATAATGATTCTGACCCGTAGGCGGGGTTCGACTTTTTAAGATAGCGCGAAAAACGAAGGTTGAAGAATAGTTGCTTACTTCGTATGAACGATAAGCTCAATGTTTAAAATTATAATCATGTGACGCGGAGAAGGCGTGCCGCCGCCGCGCCGCGCGGGTTGCAGTATAAAACTAGCACGATATGTTTATAATAACAGAAGCGAAATACCTATATCTTGAGTGCACTTTATTTTTCATTTAATTTGCCTGTCGTGAGCTCACTAACTCAAGGCATGCCAGTGCGTATTGAAATTCCATATGGCCACTTTGTGATACTACACGCTGAAGCATGTAGTATCTATACTATCTATACTAATATTATAAAGCTGAAGAGTTTGTTTGTTTGTTTGTTTGCTTGAACGCGCTAATCTCAGGAACTACTGGTCCGATTTGAAAACTTATTTCAGTGTTAGATAGCCCATTTATCGAGGAAGGCTATAGGCTATATATCATCACGCTAAGATCAATACGAGCTGTGCACCAATGAAGAATGTTTCAAAATCGGAAGGTATTTTTTCCTTTTGAGAGCTTCCGCTGCGTGCGCTGCGTAAACAGTTAAAGTTTTGCAAAAATCATGTATGACAGAATTGTTCCTCTTTAAAAGTTCTAAAAAAAAGTCCGCGACAGCATATGTCTATCTTTTAAAGTTAGCTCACTAAAACCATTTTTATGCTAACCAAATTTGTTCTAAAATAATGCATTATTTGCGAAGGTATTATTATAAACATGATATTAATCCTTATCCAAATAAATACATTATTCATCACATGTATTTAATTTAAAACAAAATTGCCCTTTACATCATTCGATTTCAATAAATATCTTAGGAGATATCGCAGTTTTAAAATAACATTGCAGCAAAATAATTACCCATTACAGACATAGTACAAACGATGTTTCTCCTGGTTTATTCTGCGTGATTACTACTGGTTCGATTTGAAAAATTCTTTTAGTGTTCGATAGCCTATTTATCGAGGAAGGCTATAGGCTATATAACATCACGCTACGACCCACGGAGGCGGCGCAGTAACGATAAACGCGGGTGTAACCGCGGGAATATCTAGTAATATTATAAAGCTGAAGAGTTTCTTTGTTTGAACGCGCTAATTTCGGGAACTACTGGTTTGATTTGAAACATTTTTTTAGTGTTGGATAGCTTATTTATCGAGGAAGGCTATAGGCTATATAACATCACGCTATGCCCCACGGGGGCGGCGCAGTAACGATAAAAGCGGGTGAAACCGCGGGAACATCTAGTCTCAAAAATAGAAACAAATAGATTATACAGAACACAACCAAAAGAATCCCGGTAGCGTATACAGAAAAGCTACTTCAGTACGTCCCCGCTGAACTGAATTAGCATTTTCTAACGATAAACACGCGTAAATGCTGCTCTAATACGTCTCAGAGGGTGATGTACTGCAGTAGGGTTTCAAGTTTTATTACGCGCCGCAAAGTAGGAGTAGGTAGGTATGTAGCATGACAAATAAAGTAAAGGCGGTACGAAAAAGTACCAGAAAAAAATTTTAGGTTAGCTTCGACCATACAAGGCACGAGCCGAGCGAGCGAAGCGAGCGTGCCGCCACAGTGGCCGGCGAATGCTGGAAACAAATTTATTTACATAAACAAACAAACATAATTACCCCATCTTTCCTCCTGATATTTCCCTGTCTTTATAACAATTGAGGTTATCTTTTTGCACTCGCTAATAACAGACATAACGTACGTGTGACAGCAATATCTGCATAGAGAGACGTATCGCGTTAGCTTTTCTAAGACAATTTTGTGATTCAAGTACTAGAAACCCTACTACAGTACATCACCCTCTGAGACGCATTGGAGCAGCATTTACGCGTGTTTATCGTTAGAAAATGCTAATTCATTACGGCAGAGAAGCACTGAAGTAGCTTTTCAATGTACGCGTCCCGGTACGTCTACTATGTGTTTAGCTAGACTAAATACCTAGTTAGTATGTAGAGATGTATACCAGGCGAGGACCACACGTGTCATTGACAAATTGACTATGAGGAACACATTAAAGTGATATTTCATACGCGCGCATTCAAGTGCGCACAAATATTATCAATACCTCGGTGAAGAGGTTAACCCGACGACAAGTGGGCTCGAACAGTTTTGTTTGTTTCTCAACGCTCAACCGGAACGGTCCTCGAACGTTTCTGGAGAGCAGTTCTTTGATGTTGTAATTATAGCAATATTATTGATCGTTATGAGCCCGTCAAATAAATATATCTAAAGTTATTACGTCCATCAATTATAATTATACTGTTTATTTATTTATCGGGTCGGATCGGTCCTTAACATCAATGGAGTTAGAAATCTGGAAAGCGTAATGGGCTAACTGCGCAAATCGCCCATAATATACCGGATCGTGTTTGTTTTGCCACGTCGCATTTGTGAATGACTCTTATTCACGCGCGCTACATTGTACACACTCATTATTTACTCTAGACTTCTGGATTGTCTATTTTTCGTAAACAGCTCTATCCAATTAGCTGTGAAAGTCGAAATCCAATAACGCAATAGCAGACAGTCGCTATTTTCAGTTTTCTTCAACTAACGAGTACGGCGGCTAACTTTTCATAACACGAATAAATACGAAACGACGAGGAAACTAACAAGCTACTGTCACAACCCACATTGTTAGTTATCTTTTAAAAATACCATTACTCATTTCGTGAATTTTATAAAAATAAGTACAATGGTTATTACGAGAATATATTTTTATTTAAAGAAAATACTACATTTTATTAACACATGCATTATTAATTATTTCCATCAATTATTTTGATAAAATTTGTGTCAATTTCATTTCCCATTAAATATAGTGATGTAATAGTTTGTATTAAAAATAGAAATTTCATAGGGAATGGCACCATATTTAAATATTACATAATACCAACATAATACAAATAAACGAATTCTATTCTAAAAAAGAAAAAGAAAGTTCTATTCTATTCTACCGAAATATAATATTTGACCGTAAAGTTTTATGATATAACTTTATTCCAATTGAGGACTGACTGAGGAGAACTGTCTGGCTGACTGGTTCTTGTTATTTCTACCTAAAAATGGGCCCGTTTCTTAATTATGAGCGATTTGAGAACATAAATTTCACTCGCTCACCGTTGGGATATTATTATAATTTAGATATTAATATAGCCGAGACTGGCTGTATTAATATCTAAATTAAAATAATATCCCTGCCACTATAATTCCCTAAGGCTGTGTTGAACTACCATACTGGTGCTCATTAAAACTAGTAAGAACAATTGATTGATTGAAATTAAATAAATAAATATATCATTTTGCAACAGAAAGATAATTCATGTCGCGGGACCTAATCTACTAAAAATGGCTTCATTATAGAAAAAGTGGTTATTACATAACATTGCGTAAATAAGACATTGATATAAATATAGTGATTTTATCAAGACATCAATTGATTGACAAGGTTCACAAAATATGCGAACAAAAAAGTATATTAACAAACGAGCCTCGTGATTTTTAATTTCACAGTTAAAATTAAAACGTCAATCGTTTTAATTTTAACTGTTTTTTATATTATATTTGACGAGACAAGAAACTGAGCTTCGTTAAATGAATACAGATTTTAGGATGAATAAATTTTCTGAATGTTTGATTAAATGATTGGCTAAATTTTAATAAATTGTACATATTTTATATTCAGATTTTTGCTTAAATGTTTATATTTATGGGCAGTGTAGACCACATAGACATAGTCGTAAGCGGCATCCATAGTTCATTTTTGTATTCCATCTTTAGACGTTGCAGAAGCAATAGCTAGCTAGCGTGCCAATTAATTAGCTGCCTCATCTAAAGTAAGGCGCCAGCACAAACGACCACATGCAAATCTGATTGGTAACTGTTATAGACAGAATTATTGTAGAAGCGACTCGTTTGGCAGCTACGTGGGTAATGTCAACTACTACAGTATCAATTTATCGGGGATGCCGAAGAAGTAAGATATCAATACCGCAGAAAGATCACATTGTGACATTAAATACTCGAAAAGCGTCCAACTGCATCCAATCGGATAGGATACAGACAGGATAACAAGCTGTTTTAATAAATTATAAATGCACGTATGAAATGTGTAAATGATCTCCAAATTGTTGTTCTGGATCTATGCGGTTCTTGTTTTAATGTGTGTAAAGTCACAGTGCTACATGATTTAGGTAAACTTAATTTTGATGTCATTTTCTAAATCTTTCAACAATAACATAAAGAGGTTAAATATAATGTATTTATACGTAGTAAGGAATCTAGGCAAAAAGAAAAATTTACTTTTAAAAAATCTTGCGCTAATAGAACTCTACATTATCTCTGAATTGTGGCCTTTTGCAAACTAGTAACAAATATTTCATAATGGGATTAAATATAATGATCACCAAAAATACTAATTGCGCAGCTAAATATGCTTACTAAAATATATCATAACGAGCTACAAATCACTGCGTTCCGTCTCGGAAGGGTTAGGTTATGTTAGGTTCCTTCTTAAACCCACCCAAAAATAGGAGCCTCGCGAAGCGGGGCTCCGTCGACTTAGTTTGATGTCTTTAAATATATTTTGGTGTGCATTTAGTATTTTTGGTAAGCATATTTTGCTGTGCAATTAGTATTTTTTGCTGTGCAGTTAAATACTACCCTTTCCTAATGGTAAAATCATTATGAGAAACATAACGTTTACAGTTGGCACAAGCCCTGCACGCTGCACAGCAGCCGTTAGAGCACGAAACAACTTAGTGCGGATTATACAAGTTCTTATACGGAGCGTGGCTCGAACCTACAACTAAGTTAGCAATACTTTTATAAAATACTAGATGTGCCCGCGGTTTCACTCGCGTTTATGGTTACTGCGCGGCCCCCTTGGATCGTAGCTGTTATATAGCCTATAGCCTTCCTCGATAAATTAGCTATCCACCACTAAAATAATTTTTCAATTCGATCCAGTAGTTCCTGAAATCAGCGCGTTTAAACAAACAAACAAACTCTTGCTTTATAATATTAGTATAGATATTGATGTGAGTAGCATTATTCTACCAAAAATACTAAAGGCATATTTATTAAGTTGAATATATTATTAGCTAACATAATTATGTTAAAATAATATAGACAAGAACACTAGCTCTACATGCACGACACGACTAAACGAAGTGTCGGTTGAGCCGCTTTCTTTAAATACAACCTTTTACAAGATAACGGGCTATTGTTGTCACTACATGCGCATGCGGTGATAGTTTATCAATGTAGGGTAATTGTTCTGATACAACAACACCTACAGTATACTTTATTTTGTACACAACGATGTCGTTTTAAATCCGAATGATGTGTGTAATCACTCAAACTAACGAAAATACTACGTAGTTTATACGATAGTGCTGGTGTGGTTCCAGTGATTTTCAATAAAAGGAGAGGCTATATGATTGGTAACGTAGACATGATAAATTTATATCAATACTATAGAGGGAAAAAGAGCTAAAGAGAAAGACTAGAAGATCAAGTAAAAAGTTTACAGATCATCTAAAAATAACAGTCTGTAGAGACGGAGAATTGAACAAGAGGCAGGGTTTTGGTAGAAGGGTGTTAGCTGCCCAAACCAACTGTTATAATATAGGTACTATTGATAGCTGCGATCGGCGATGTTATGAGCTAAAGTTTTGCGATTTAGGTTACGGTAAGTGACTACATACAGTCAATAAAAGTAAAGTATAATAATAAAATTGGGGCAGCCTTTGGGGCTGGCGATAGCAGTGAAAACTTTAATCCTTGATCATAAACACTTCTTTATAAACAAAAAAAAACAATAAAAAGGGGCGGGTCAGATTCCTGATACTCTCTTAGGAGTTATTAAGGTCAAAATTTCGTTATTTTTGCGTGGGACGCACCATTTTTGAGATATTGTTAATATTCTAAAATAATTCGAAAATGGAAAGCGTGGAAGCGTGACGATGACGCGAGTTCTATGATTTTTGTTCACCCAAGAAGTAACTAACTATCCAAATTGCTGACATTGTGGAAGTGGCATGACCGTCTTCAACTTTTAACTGGCGACAAGAGTTACTATGATACTTTAATAATAAGTTTCATGGTGGGAAATCCTACAACGGACCTCTGAAGAACATTGGTTACTAACCCACAAGGAGAAGAAACATTGGCAACACAAGTTCTCCAGGTGATCTTAGGCGCAGATAAAACACAGGAACGTAGCTTGTACCGTGCCTCATGTTATCGGAGTACCTACCAAAATCGTAGCTCGTGAGCAATTTTAATGCACGGAGGAGGGGTTAAGAAATCTTATATGACTCGACCAACCAGATGTCAGCTGGTGGGTCGCCATGGATACCGCTGGATTCAATTCGGGGACGCTGATTTGCGTGCTTTTGACTTGTATTATTGGCGAAATATTATTGTAGTTTCATATACCGCAATATTGAGAATATAATAACTATCTACCTTTATTTAATATTTAAATGAAATAATATTTTGTAACTCTGTAGATACCTCTAAGTGTCATATTACAAAACTTTTTAAATACTTCTGTCATGTTCTTGTATGACGCAAGAAATATTATTTCTCTAATTCAGCTCTGATAAATGGTGCTGGTGACATAATAATATAAGTAGCGTTTTAATTTTTTTAAACTCTGTGTTATATATTTGTTTGATAGCCCATTGTAAATAATCTATACTAAGTAATATTATAAAGCTGAAGAGTTTGTTTGTTTGGTTGAACGCGCTAATCTCAGGAACTACTGGTTCGAATTGAAAAATTATTTTAGTGTTGGTTAGCCTATTTATGGAGCAAGGCTATACGCTATATAACACGCTACGACCCACGGGGGCGGCGCAGTAACGATAAAAGCGGGTGAAACCGCGGGCACATCTAGTGAAATATATACGTAAGTATTCAAACTGTTGATATCTACGTGCCTAGATAATGGTTCGTTGTAAATAGCAATGGGACTGGTGTGCTTTAAAATCATGCTATCGTGTTGTGTTTTTACCCAAAGCTAATATTGCTAGAATAGTGTAATTATTTCCAGAATAAGTGAAATGCAAGCAACGTTTTAAAATGACCGTGCAGATGGCAGACGCTTAAGTGGTCGTCGCACCACTTCCAGATTGCTGAGCGCGGACTCCATCCCGCGCAGGACAACATTTCGTCATCCACAAAAAGTTGTTTTGCGTCTAGGTGTTCTTTGTGTCCATAGTTTCTCGCGACCCGGGCATCGTCTCTATCGCGGGTCATTTCTTTAAGAAAAACTAACTGCCTGAGGGTGTTACCATACCAATCGATCGATCGTCGATCGACGGCATCAATCGATGGTAGAATGGATTAGTCAACGTCGATCGATAGTTTCTATCAGACCAATTGACGTCGACAACGATCGACGGCATCGGTCGACGTCGATCGACGATCGATCGATTGATCTGGTAACACCCTAAAATAACGTTAAAACTACGGACATAAGGAACACCCAGATTAGGTATTATTGTAGTTCACATCTGTCGCTTGCGGGGATTGAAGCCGCACTCACCGCAGCGTACTGACTACGCGCAACGTGATCATTGATCATTGTTAACCATTGCGCCGTCAGTGAAGAGTTTATGTTTTGCTACTAATGTAGGTATTCTTAGCAGCCACCCCCAATGATTATGATTGATTAATGATTAGATTGGCTACTAAAAATACATGCGTTCAGAAATGTTGATGATTTTTACATTATTATTATGTGTCAAATGATTATTTCAAGTTAAACTTCAAAGTAAGTGCGTATCACTGATAAAATAATTATATAAGTAACTACCAACATAATAAAAACAATACTTTTATCGGGAAAGTTGAAACCGCATGGTCGAAGGCCGTCGGGTCATTGGACCATTATTGCCAGATTTTTTGTCAATAAACTATGTCGTGCAATCGAGCTGAAAATAAACTGTATGAATATTTATCTGCCCCGATGTTTTTTTTAGTTCTGCTCTATCTCTGAGAGTTTTAAGATTTCACAAACACCTGTTGCGTAGATAAGTCCTACTGGTAGATTGCCTCTTTACTGTTATTCAATTGCAATAAAATGTTAATAATTGAAAAACTCGCACTCACTCGTACTTAACTCTAGTTGAAGATAAGGTAACAAACCTTATTACTTATATAATTCGTAAATACAATTTTAAAAGGTTTTTTGTTAGCAAGCGGAATGTTAATTAGCAGTTTGGTTAATCGCAATGTATCTACCTACTTAGTTATCAACTGACCAGTCTGTATAAAACATAGGTATTAATTAGGTACCTACCTATGCTCCGAAGGACTAAAGAATTACCAATTTAGCGTGTACAATATAAAATAAAAATTACGACAATTGTGTTTGTAAGTTATACATTTTACAACAAGAAAATCTTAACATAGGTAGTTTGAAAAACCATTGAGACCAGCATAATTTTTGGTTATATGAACAAATGCTTGGCGGACCTTACCTCTCGCACCGTTGCCATGGCTGACCGGTGCCCCGTTCACTTTGATCGGCCTCCCGTCTGCAGTACATTTTAACAACATATTTCCAGTTTTATCAACATTCACCTATTGCGATCCATTCGATAGTAAAAACAATAAACTATGTAACCAAGAAAACAAAAACACGCGACTGTAGTATAGTTATTAGTTATTTATTTTTCTTTGGCGCCAACTGATTGGTTGTCGCGCGTGACGTCAAAAGTCAATTTGAATCCACTCGTATCAACACAAATCCTATATTTCTTTATCTTCTCAGTTCAACTAATGAATTACGTAGTTTAAATAGTTCACACAACACGGTTAACACCACTAACATATGTTTTTAGTATCAATTTGCACAAAATATTACGTGAATCGCTCACTGATAAACTACACACACAATGCAACAGGCTGGCTGGCTGACTGGAATGAAAACTGCCGCGATTTGCGATACGAACCACGGCTGTCGCCGTGTTTTGATTGATAGATCAAGAAAAAAATGAATGAAATAAGTGTGAAGTTTGTCACGAGAGAAGAATATCTTTATCTCACTCTGTTTTGATATGGTAATATACAAAAAGTATGATAAATAACCTTCAGACGTTTAATAAAAATATGTTTTATGGTCATAATGAGTATAAAATAAAGTTTTATGATTCGATATCTGTAATAATAAGGCCAAGATTGAAAATGAATGCTTTCAATACAATTAATACTTATCACTAGACAAAGATAGAAAATCTTATAAGTAGATTTATATTCCATTCCATGTGTTGATTATTTACGTTGGCAAGAAAATGGTATTGCAATTTACAAAGAAAGTTAAAGGCTGGCTGTAATTTTAAAATTTAGCTTTACAAGGTGAATGATTATGATAAAAATACTTAAAATGACATATATTTATTTATTTGAATGTTTTTTTTAAATTTATATTGTGTCGTAGAATAGAAGAATTCGTAATGTAAATGTTATCTGACAACACTAATTTACCGCCATATTTATTTTGAACGCGCCATTTTGCGAGTTGTCTTAGGTGACGCTACGAATTTTTAGCTCGTAGTTATTTCTTAATTTAAAATGGGCAAGAAAGATAAGAAAGGCGATGCCAGCGATGGCTCCAGCGAAGAGGAGTATGTTGTAGAGAAAGTACTTGATAAAAGGACTGTGAAAGGGAAGGTAAGTCTTGCGTCGCGTTTTCAGTCCATAAGCTTCCAATGCCAATATTCCCAAAAATCTGGTTGATGGTTCACCTAAATAAAAATTGACCATGTCCTATCTATCTATTTAAAAATAGATTTTCTATCAACAAATAATTTATTTGATCAATAACGCTATCGTTCAGACCCAGTCGGTAACCTATGGATTGTTAGCATCCAATAATATCTAATATTTTCTTGAAGTATGGTTATTTTCCAAGAGCTTGATAGTATGAATATATATTTCAGCTAGGTAATTGGATTTAAAAGTGATGTGGTGTTTCAGTTACGCCGAACCGATTTTTCGGTTTATGTATAACTAAGTTCTAGAACATACCTGACCTGTAACTTTTATCATACCTGTTATTTATATTTGAGTATATCAGGATTCACTGCTTTAGTGCTCCTACATTTGGTAAAAAGATATTTTAGATAGGTACCAAGTACATCTACATCACATGAACTTAAGATTTCTGGCACAGACCCTATAGTAATTGAGAGTTTAGTATTAGGTACTTGAATAATTCAAAACGTGCGTGCATTGATAATTCTTTGTATTCATCTGTTATTACTTATTAGTTATGCAATTGGTTTAATAAAGCCATCATTCTTATTATTTTTAAATGTACTATTGTGTATAACTATTAACTGTTGGTGAATTCAATGGGTGCGTCTCATAACGTATAAACTCATTTGGTCCAATTTCATTTTATTGTCATTCATAAGACATAAACAACGTGAGATATACCAACTGTTGATATAATTTCATTACATATAACATTTATTTATTCTAAAACTTAATTAGTATAACGTTGTTTGATACGTTTATGTAATCGAAAATCATTTGGTCTAATGTTTAATATGTATATTGTTTATTTAATCGAAAAACATTAGGTCTAACATTTAATATATATAAAAAACGTCATTATGGTTAACACCCTGACTCGGACAGGTTAGGTTAGAAGGCTAAGCCTTAGCCTTCGTGGTTATTTTTTTTAAACCACTCAGAAATAGGAGCCCTGCAAAGCGGGGCTCCGTCGACCTATCTTAGCGCAGGTGGTAATCAGTTACTAGTTATGTTTAATATCTACTTAGGTTACTATTATTTTGTTTTGTGTTTTTAAGTAGGCGTTTTCATCATATTAGACCAAATAAGTTTTATATCATTTGAGTGGTATGTCAAATGATTTTATATTTAATGTATGTTATGTCAAACAATGTTATATTTAATGTATGTTATGCTTATAAAAATTAGTTATTTTAAAATTATATCAATTGTTTATTATATTAACTAATCGCTATATTAAATAAAATTATAGGTTCCGTTGTTATATGTTGTTAATATTAGAGATTTTGTTGTTATATCATCTATTACTTACCCGAATCCAATAAATATATTATATGTAAATGAATGAGTGAGTGAGGTGGGTGAATTGAAATCTTAAAAATCTCATGACTATTTGTAATGATTATTAATTACAAAGAGTAAACATTGTATAAATCGTAAATTAATGGATAAACAAATTATGTTCCAAAGTAATGTCTAATACTTTTGATTTTTATTTTGATTTGTTGGATATACTGTTTTCAATACAAAAATTGTTTATAAGTGTCTATCAAATTTTTTTTTGGTTGTATCAAGTTGATTCTGTTTATCCCAGATTCAATATCTGCTGAAGTGGAAAGGTTACAAGGAGGAGGAGAGCACCTGGGAACCAGTGGAGAATCTTGACTGTGAGGAGCTCATCAGAACATTTGAAGACACCAGGAAAGAAAAGGAGGTATGTAGACATAACTACATCATGTTATTAAAAAGATTTGAGTCTAGTATTGTTGAGATGGAGTTGATGGTAGGCTTAATTAATATTTTAAAGTGTACATATTTATAAATTCTATATTTTATGGTAATTTTTTTATTATGTTTAAATTAAGTACAACCATTTTGTTACATTCATTGATGTATAAAAACCCTAGATACACAATTCAAATATAAGTTATAATAAGAAATACAAGTGCCAGAGCGGCTAATCAGTACAGTGGAAAAAGAAAGAATATATGTATATATTAATACTTAATACACTATGTTTTATAACTCAAATAATGTTCTAATGACTAAATAATCATTAATGAGGGTAGCAACTACAAAACAAAAGCCAGTCGGAGCCACGCGTTAATTACTCATTCTAATGCCATTTAGTAGTATATGTGTCTGTGTGAATAAGCTATAACAATGTGCCTTTATTATCTGTTGCTTATGTATTAAATGCAAACATTGCAGCTGCAAAAGACAAGCAAGAAGCCAGAGGACCGCGGCAAGAAACGCGTGCGCGACTCGAGCGAGGAGACCAGCTCTGGGCGCAAGGGACGCGGCACCAGCGTCTCCTCTGCCGACGAGCACAAGGATAAGCGCGAACGGAAGGACGAGAAGGTCAAGAGTGGCTTCGACAAGGGGCTCAAGGCTGAGAAAATTATAGGTACCTTATTACTTCATACTATTTTTTTATTAAAACAAAGCCTAAAATAGCATTTACAAGTATGTGTGGTGGAACTACGAGTATAAAGGACAGAGTGCCTTGGCAAGAGAGGCACTTACATGGTTTAAGGCTCCCGCACACGGGCCACCGGCCACAACCACAAAACGCCGCCACTGGCATATTTCCTGTAATTTTCATACATTTTATATGGACTCGCCGCACACGTTTGGCGCCGGTGGCGGCCACACGCTACAAATCGTCGCAGCTTGCTTCTTGTGGCCCGCACCGGCCACTAAACGCCGACACAAAAAGCCGCCACACGCCACTCGCGCGATTCCGCGCCCCTCTCTGCCTTACCTCAGTAAACCTGTTAGAGCCGACGGTAACGCACGCACGTAGTCTGTGGTTCATATAGGTAGATAAATATGGATATAGAAATATTTATATCAGAGATACAATCCCGTCCTGCGATTTGGGATTCAAAAAGTGATAGTTATAGTAATAGAGGAGAAAAAGTGAAGGCCTGGGAAGAAATCTGCGAATTGTTTGTAGGAAATTTTTCGAATAAAACTGCCAAAGAAAAGAACATTGAAGGTAAGTTTAATAAAATAATATAAAACCATATATTTATATTCTATTTTCTTGCCACGGTATTGCTCCTTCATTCATAAAATAATCTTTTAACGTATCTCTTGCAGTCGACGCTCGTGTTATTGGCCAGCCTGTATTTTGTATATTTTCGAGTCCCACTATTTTCAGTGTCACGGAAATTAAAACCATCCCTTTTGCGAATAAAGTTGTGCAAAATGCAACAAGCTTTCACAATGTCTTCTGAGAAATGAACAGAAGTGTTTAATGGGCGATGTAATATTCTGCATTTGTTTGCTAGCACGCCGAAGGTACACTCAATGCAACGTCTGGCACGGCTTAACCTATAATTGAAAACTTTTTGTCTAAGTATTTTTTTAGTATTTTCCAGCATATGGCCTCATCATATTTTCACTGAGGCCAAATGCTTCATCACCAACAAATGTATAGTTCAATGGTTGTCGATTACCGACCTGTCGTGGAGAGGGGAAATTTAATGTGTTTCTGTGTATTTTATTACACAGTTCACTTTCTCTAAATATTGTAGAATCGGATGCTTTACCGTATGCCCCAACATCCACGAACGTAAAAAGTAAATTCGAGTCGCAAGTTGCTAGAAGTACTATTGAAAAAAATTTTTTATAGTTGAAGTACAAGGAGCCGGTATCGAATGGATGAATAATTCTTATATGTTTCCCATCTATGGCGCCTAAACAATTAGGAAAATTAGTATTTTGAAGAAATCCGCTGGCAATTTCATTCCACATGTCTTGGGTCGGTTCTGGAATACAAACAGCTTTTAAATAGTTCCAAATTAGTTGACATGTTTCTTGTACTATTTTCCTTGCTGTAGAGGCCCCACGGTGGTAAGAGAGTTCAAAATCCTCAAACGAGCATCCAGTTCCTAGATACCTGAAACAATGAAGTATATTATATTTTTTGTTGTTACAGTAACTAAATTACAGAGGAAGTGGAAGAGTCTTCGTGACAGTTTTAATAGAGAAAATGCAAAAAACAAGAACGTTGCGAGTGGTTCGGCAGCAACAAGCAGTAAACAGTACATTTATTTCAATCATCTATCTTTCTTGAATTCCTTAAAAGAAGTGAGACCGCCTACCGATGTTACTTCCGAGTGTGCAACTAATGATGCGGAAACACCTCGCCCGAAAATAAACAGAAACATTAATATAAAAAGGGCCGAAAAATCAGAAAATGAAATTCTCAGAACACTTTCGGAAAATTTAAAACGTAAACATGATCAAATAAGCGACCAAAATGACCCAGATAAGCAATTTCTGATGTCGCTGCTTCCACATGTAAAAAAAATTGACGAAAATTGTAAACTTGATTTTCAATCAGAAATATTACAGTTAATTAGAAAGTACACGCATAATCAAAATTATGAAACCTATTCGGCACAATATTATGGTTATTCTTCAGGAAATGCCAACATACACTCTACACAAAAAGCTTCTACATCTGCCCAGCCTTCTCCACTTCATTCACATTATTCCGACAAGTCTATGCTTGACATCTCATACTCTACACAAAACGCTTCTACATCTATCCCGTCTTCACCTATGATTCAGCCTTCTCCAACTCATTCATATTATTCTGACCAGTCTATGGACAACAGTTCTGTTATCGAAGACATGTTCCGTGATGATGACGAGTGATACCAAATTATAATAAACACACAATAAATAAATACAAATACCTACGTGTTTCATTTGTTAACTAGCTATTCTCTAGTAGAATAAACAATGTAATTGTGCCCCACTTACCTTAATGTGATAGCTAGTCTTTCCGCAGGTGCGATGCTTTTCCGCATGTTGGTGTCGTGGTGCTTTAATCCAGCATATAATAGAGCATGTAGTTCCCAAAACGTATCTATACTTAAACGAAAATGTTTGAAAAACTTTTTTGGATGGTTTAGGAGATTATCGAAATGTTCGTTGCATTTGTGTTCATTCGTTAAAATTGGATGTATCCAATAACTACGGTTTTGTCTTCTACGACGACGTCTTTTGATTAAAAGTAGCGCAATTAAACCTTCTTCGTCCGAGTCCATTATGATACTGCATGCCTGGGTTAAAAAAAGTAGCAACCACCGACCGCAAGTGTCGACCATCGGCCACAAGTGGCTGTCGCGCGCTTCAGCTGCTTTTGTGGCCGTTTCTTGCCTCTTGTGGCGTCGTTTGTGGCTGTCGCGTGTGGCCCGTGTGCGGCGTCCCTTAGGGATTGTACAAAGAGTTAACAACAAATACAGACTTGAGTATAGTTTGAGCTAATAGGGTACTTGCCTATGTTTGATTTTGTACATTATTTGCCAGGCAAGGGTAAATAGTTATCTAATCGTTTTAGTTATCTAATGGTTTTTTGTCAACAGTATATTGGTTGCTAAATAAAGGAGTAATTAATATTTTTAATTGTTATATAAGAAAAAGTGGGGTTGTCTCATTATCTCTCTTGGACAGTTGTGTTTCAATAGTGGTTTTTTTTAATGTGTGAAATGCTTGTATCTTATTTACTTTGTATTTTAGAGTTCGGGTATTTTAACTATTGGACTTAAATAATAAAGAATCGTGAGTTAACTAACCCTATTGTGAATGAGACAGTTGAAAGGGAAAAGATCCCAAAAAAATTATCTGATATTGGAAACATTCTGGAGAGTCAAAAAGTTACGTTAAGAGCACTCCAAACCAAGGAATGTGTATTAACAATATAATCTTCTTCTTCGTGTCAATGTACGAACACCCTTAAATTTTGTCTGCCCGAAATCCCGCCACAGCCACGGCATCGTCCGTTGCTCTCCACAGATCCTCCACAGTGCAGCTGAAGGGGCACATTGGACAAGAGAGCAAATGTGGCATATTTTGCATTGGAGCTCCACAGTCACAGCGCGTTTGCGACTGGTCCGTGTAGCCCCAATTTGTCATGTTGTTCTTGCAACGATCAACCTGGGTACGCAAGCGATTCAGTGATTTCCAGGTTGGCCATTGCAGTTGGTGTCCAGGTGGCAGGTTTTCTGAAGTTGTAATGAAACTTGCCGGGACAGGATGTTTCGCTGCCCACATTTGCTCTCTTGCCCGTTGTGGGGGAATATTGGTATTCCAAGATGAGTGACATCGCAGAAAGCTTCGGCGGCTTTTTAAACGCATAGGAGGCATCTTATGGTCAAACAGTGGGTGACGGGGATCATTTTCTTGGCTTTGTTTCTCCACTGCACAAGCTATCTCTCGCCGAACCTCAGGAGGAGCAATGCCTGCAAGAGGATACAACATGCTCAACGGTGTAGGTTTGAAGCAGCCCGTTATGATTGTGCATGTCTCGTTTAAGGCAACATTAACCTCCTTAGCGTGCGCGGACCTGTGCCACACTGGGCACGCGTACTCTCCGACAGAAAAGGAGAGCGAGAGTCCAGTGGTACGGAGAATATGAGGTGTTGCTCCCCAGAGCGAAGATGTGAGTCGCCGCAACAAGTTATTCCTGGTCCCAACCTTTTGCTTGGTGTTGTAGCAATGTCCTCGGTACGTCAACGCTCTGTCAAGAGTTATGCCAAGATAGCGCGGGTTTGGACAGTGATCTATACCAACGCCGCGCCGCGATAACTTAAGTGTTTTGCCCGCTGATCGGTTGCGAAGCCGCACATGATTGGGTTTTCGATGGATTTGGTCTTGAGAGTATTTTCGTCATAGTATTTATCGAGTGTGTTTAATGCAACTGTTCGTTTCAACCTGTTCGAAAGAAGACGCCTGAGCAGCAAGTGCAAGGTCATCAGTATAGGCAAAGCGTTGAGAACCTGGTGTTTTAGGCTGGTCATTTGTATATATGTTAAATAAAGTTGGAGCCAGTACACAGCCATGTGGAAGTCCGTGTTTTTGAGTTCGCCATCTGCTTTTGGAGCTATTCATGTGAACCTGGAACCGTCGATTATTCAATGTTTCTCTTAAGATGTTAACAAACCCTTTGTTGTTAGTTATTTCGTAGACCTTTGTCAGAAGTCGTCTGATATTTACTGTGTCGGAAGCCGCTGTGAGGTCCACAAATACGACACCTGTCACTTTTTGGGTTTCGAAGCCATCCTCGATATTTTGAACTAGGTTCAGGGTTTGGCTGGTACACGACTTACCGGGTCGAAACCCAGCTTGTTCTGGTATAAGAGATGGTTCTAAAGCAGATGAAAGGCGGCTTAACAGTATCCTCTCAAACAGCTTGAGAGAATGACATAATAGAGAAATCGGGCGGTAGCTATTTGGATCAGATGGGCATTTTCCGGGCTTAAGAATGGCTACAACCTTAGCTCGTCTCCATGATTTGGGGATCTTTAGATCTTGAAGACATGAGTTAAACATGTCTAAGAGCCAGGACACAGTCACAGGTCCTAGTTGTTTCATCTGTTCGACCGTTATGTCATCCACTCCAGTGGCTTTACCGCATTTCAAAGATCGAATTCCTGACACGATTTCAGTCAAGTTGAAAGCCTTACTAATGACATCTGCATCTTTTTCAGAAACATAAATACATTTGGACTTAGGTAAGCGATGTGGAGGCTTCCCGTTTTTTAAAAGTTGGTGGGCAGCTTGGTTCGGTGTCATTTGACCAGGATTAGTAGCTACGGGTAGGGTTCCTGTAAGTTTTTTAAAGTCGACCAAGCCTTTCTGCTGTTGTGCGTCATATCTACAGTGGAAATAAGATTTATCCATCTTTGGTTACGGTTTTCTCCGACTAAACGCATAAGCTCCTCACCAGCCTCAAGGGTCTCACTAGAGAATGGATCTGTCTCATACAAAGATTGGTAATGCGATATCAACTTAGCAGAGTCGTTGTTTAAACCTGGGATGTAAAACCTCCGACAACCTCGAGGGATGTATTTCCGAGATGCTTCCCAGATAATATTGACAAATAGTTCGTAGTTATTTGCCGTGGGATCTAAAGTTCTAAAGTTAAGAGCCGTGAATCGATATATTCAGCAAAAGACTGCCAGTTTGCCTGGGAAAAATTAAAACGACGTCTAAATGGTACAGTGGTGGGCTTCACGGCTGCTTGGATTATACAAATGATTGGTCGATGCTGTGTATTTGGAATGGGTGCGCTAACAAGCTTTTCACATAGTGAGCTGATGTTATTTCTAGCAAAGATCAAATCGGGGTTGTACCCTCTTTGCCATCTCCGACTATTGAAGGATGCCGGGAGCTTAGCATCATGTATAAGAGAGCCATGTTCTCAGCGTCTGCCCATTCTTCTACTGCATTTCCATCAGAATTTGAAGATGCGTACCCCCAGGAAGAGCTGTGGCTATTGAAGTCACCAAGTAAAACTTTTATCGGATGGTTATTAAAATTTGGTGTCGGTGTAAAAAGAAAAGGTATTTTTGGGGGTTTGTAAATTTAAGTTATAGTGCAGTTACCTAAATCAATTGTGATTATTTCAATTTCGTTATCAGAATTGCAAGCCGTTGATCGAACTGAGTTAGATGGATTCACGAAGACTGCGCTACCGTGTTTGGCGTATCTCAGCGGTCAGTACCATTCCTACAATTTCTGGCCTTGGTTGATTTAAGTCTCTGTGGGTTTCCTGGATACAGAGAATATCGCAGCGCATATTTTCACACAAAGTTGCTAAGAGTACAGATTTGTCACTGGAAAAGTCCTCTATATTAACAGATGCGATGACCAAAGCAGGACGGAGAGCTCCGGGAGGGAACAAGTTGTTGTTTTGGCTCTGAAAAGAACCGTAGTGATTTGCTGTGGGCATGGGGTGACCATTATTAATAGGTGTTCGAACCATTGTGGTGAGAGGATTGGTCAGGCTAGACACTGCGTTACCATGTCTAGCTGCTTCCAGGTGCGCCGCGGGGAGGCTCCTTCATGCATAATGCATAATGGAAGTAAATGAAGCAAGAGAGGGTATGCTAGGATAGAATGAAGTGTCAGCTTATAACTCCAGAAAACAGATGTGACCCATGTATGTATTAAAACCCATCAGATTTGGAAGGACTGGTACACAATTAATCATTTTACATCCTTGTGAAGTCGTGCCCAGCAATTTCAATATCTTTGTAGCAATTTCAATATCTTTGTGCTGGTGTGGAGACATAAGCATGAGCATATCTTATGTTGTTAGAGTTTTCTGTAAGTTGTATGAAGTGTTTCAAATCTACCAATAGACGGCAATAGCTCGCACACCACTACTACACTTATACTCTTAGCTGTGAAGATGTCTGACAGATACTAGCGTGATACCCATAATTATGTAAATGTTATATTTATTACTAGATGTTCCCGCGGTTTCACCCGCGTTTATCGTTACTGCGCCGCCCCCGTGGGTCGTAGCGTGATGTTATATAGCCTATAGCCTTCCTCGATAAATAGGCTATCGAACACTAAAATAATTTTTCAAATCGAACCAGTAGTAATCACGCAGAATAAACCAGGAGAAACATCGTTTGTACTATGTCTGTAATGGGTAATTATTTTGCTGCGATGTTATTTTAAAACTGCTATATCTCCTAAGATATTCATTGAAATCGAATGATGTAAAGGGCCATTTTGTTTTAAATTAAATACTTGTGATGAATAACGTATTTATTTGGATAAGAATTAATATCATGTTAATAAAAATACCTTCGCAAATAATGCATTATTTTAGAACAAATTTCGTTAGCATAAAAATGGTTATAGTGAGCCAACCTTAAACGATAGACATATGTATGCTGTCGCGGACTTTTTTTTAGAACTTTTAAAGGGGAACAATTCTGTCATACATGATTTTTGCGAAACTTTAACTGTTTACGCAGCGCACGCAGCGGAAGCTCTCAAAAGGAAAAAATACTCTCCGATTTTGAAACATTCTTCATTGGTGCTCCGCTCCTATTGATCTTAGCGTGATGATATATAGCCTATAGCCTTCCTCGATAAATGGGCTATCTAACACTGAAATAATTTTTCAAATCGGGCCAGTAGTTCCTGAGATTAGCGCGTTCAAGTAAACAAACAAACAAACAAACTCTTCAGCTTTATAATATTAGTATAGATTGATATAAAAATGTAAATTTTACAGGTGCATCAGACGCAACAGGCGAGCTGATGTTTTTAATTAAATGGCTAGAGTCTGATGAAGCTGAGCTTGTGCCTGCCAAGGTGGCCAACGTCAAGTGTCCTCAGCAGGTGAGACATACAACACTTATATAATACAACATTTACATTAAATTGATCTATGTTTTTATATTGTCTTCTCATGTTGGTTTGATTTCATCCTTAATGCTTTTTATATATCATCCAATGTGAAATAATAATAATAAACTCTTTTGTCCCAGAGGGGTTTATTATTATTATTATATATGAGTCGTTATCTCATCATGAGACTAACGCGATATCGGAGGGCACAGTACACTAGCTTTTAAACTACCACCTTCGCCTTGTGATATAAATATAAAATGTATCACCAGGTTAAATAAAAGCGCACAAACCGTAGGGCAGCTTGTGGCGAGCTGAATGTGAGTGGCGACACTGCGGTCCTGAATGCCTCGGCGAGTCGGTTAGGGTACCTCGTCCCCAGCTTGACGAGCGCCCGTAGGACTCTCAACTCTGGCTTGCCTTGGTTGGCCGGTCAGAGGGGGGCCGCTAGAGCTATATGCTTGGGGGTGGAAGTGTCATTTTTAAGGGCATAACTACGGGGAAACCCGCTCCGAGTCTCCGTTGTCACGAGACCCGCGATGGTGCAACCGGCGCCGCACCGCTCGACACCCCTAGCCGCTCGCACCAGTGTTGCCTCTGCTGCGGGCTTGTATGCCTGTGGTGGGTATTCAAGGCAGACGCCGTTTTATCATCCATAGTTATCAATATACCAGGCCATCAAACACCCATACCCATATATTAGAATCCATACGTAGCAATAGTCCTACTCCTACTCTGGCTAGTGCTGCTGTAGGTGATCCATCCCACCTTTGATTAAAACTCTCGAAGGGCCTTTTCACGTTGGACCCATGTCTCCGTGTAAGCCTCCCAAAGGGCCGGGTATTTTTCTAACGTATTAGGGAAATACCCGTGAAAGAGAAACAAATAATAATAATAATATAATAATCTTCATTTATTTGTACAGAAAGTAGTACCCACGGCTACACATCAAGTTAGACACCCTATACACGCATAACTACGCTACGTACAACATAGAGAATATAATTGTCAGAAAGGGACAGTGCATAGTGGTGTCGATGTAATGGTAAGGATAGAGTGTAACAAACATATTACGTACTCTCTCGCACCGTTCTGCGAACGAATTCAACTTGTAATAGTTCAAAGTCCAAACAGTCTAGGTTGATGTGTCGCTGTGTGTACATGAAATATTGATGATAAATGAGATTTTAAAGTTATAATTTGGTAATGAGCTCAAGACACAATTGATTTGCCTTGATTCCAGGATATTGATGTTTCGAATGGCGACAGTAGAATTACGGAGAGGAGTTATTTGTTATATTTGACGAGTTAGTTACTGTGTGCGCAGGTGATAGCTTTCTACGAGGAGCGACTAACGTGGCACACCCCGGCGGAGGAGTGACTAGTGGCCCTGGCCGGCGACCGCATGCAGCGGTACGTCAAGGCCTACTTCTCCGGGCTGTACCGCCAGGGCCACCGCCGCCCCTTCCGCGTGCTGCAGCAGCCGCTGCTGTAGTGTCGCCGCCCGCCGCACCGCCCAACTGTCAAACATCTTTGTTATAGTTTTAGTATCGGGCTTTTTGTGCTATGACTATTGCCAATAATATAAAAACATCGACGTATGTACGACACATCAATATATTGTATGACCGTACAGTTTATCTACAAAGGGTACGCGTATGTGATGAGACATTTTCTCATGTCCTAGTGCATAAAGCCCCTGGTTAGGCCAGTGAAATGAGTGGCAGTATATACCTCCACTGTACAGCACCAAAACATTCTAACAAGCGAATTTGTCTTATATAAATAATATTAATTGTATCTCTCCAGACAAGTAAACAATTTGTCCATCTATTTAACATTTCATATGGGATTGTAGAGAACACTTCTTGTATTATAAATTATTCTGCAGTGATGAAACAGTGTTTAAAGTGGTGCTGTACTTGTCAGCTTTTAGCCGTCTTTGATGGTACTGAGTGTGTGGGATGTCGGCAGGGTGTGCCAGCTTAACACAACACCACAACACATCATTGACTACTGGCCTAATCTATACATATATCTGTTCACTTTATGGTTTATTATGTAATTGGTTAATTTCATAATGTCCTGATAAAGTGCCAAGAAGCTCACTATGCCATAAAGAATCAGGTTGGTTACATAGGGCACATAAATATGTACAAAGCAGAATGTTTGTCCATAATATCTAAACATAAAACGTTAACAGCTTCTTTAATATTGTATCTGGACATTCTGGACCAGTCTGAGTTCCATTTTGCTAACAATACTTAGTATATTTTTGGAAGGAGATGTTGTATGTCTGTACCTGGCGATCGACCATATATCTCATTTAATGTACCTATCTATAATGATGTAGAAAATGAACAGTTCTTACATATTATGTAGGTACATACAATACATGAGGAATGATTTTAGAAGTGCATATGTATTTTTTTTGATTGATTGTATTGTTATGTTTATATTTACGAATTATTAAGCACTACCTGACTATTACTAATTTGGTATTTCTATTATATCGCTTTATTTATTTCTAGAAATTAAGTACCTACCAATAAATGGGGTATATCTATAAAAAGTAAAGGCTTTTTCAATCAAATTAAAAACGCGTACACGAATTTATATTAAGTTCTTTAGAAAGACATCGCTAGCTTTAATTATCTTTCTATTTTTTATTTTGATAATTCAATGAGTAAAAAGTAAATATATAATTAGAGTTGGTATAGAACTAATCGCCTAGGTAGATTTTATTTTCCTAGAGAGTATAATTTAAAAGTACATCGCTGGCTAACTATTATAGTTGACGTTAATTTTTATAAATTACAAAACGAAACAAATTACGTATTATATATATTTCGGTAGAAATAATTATTTAGTGCATTCGTTAAACCGCAGGGTATGGTCAATCGCCAGGTACAGACACACGGAGATGTTTACTGTTGCTTCAATATGTCTGTCATCTCCTGTGTCTATGTTTTAGAATTATAATAGATGTCACATTTTAACAAGAATGTCATTAATACGACATGGCGACATTCCTCCAATTCCAGTGTATTTAAGGAATAACTTAATGTCCATTCAACAATATGTTCTGGCGATATATTTTGACAATTTATGTTATTCAATGCTTTTTTATTTCTACTATAGTATATAAAAGAATCATTAAAATGTCATACTTGTATAAAAACGATGTTTTAAAGTTTGGACACTATTGTTGGATATCCAGTTGCATTATACACTATTGCACGAATTCCTATATTTTTTGTTGGAATTAGGGCTTTCAACTATGTGCCCTATGCATTTAGAATAATAAAATGTGTATGTTGAAAATAAAGAAGTTGCTGTATAGCTCTGCTTGTATATGTCACTCTGATGATGAAGTGAAGAATATTGATAACGTTGAGAGCCCTAGTTCCCACCACTCATTATTGTGTAGTCTAGTCGACTGATGTCGTGTTAGCTTCTCCTATAATTAATGGATGTTCTGTTCTAAAAGAATAGTTTCTTGCGTGTCGATTGACTGAACCTAAAGTCTATAAGATGTACTAAAAGAGTGAATTTCATGAATCTAAGTAGTGTTTTTTTTTCATAAGACATTAATATCACAAACATACTGTAAGTTTTTGATATTTATCCTTTAAATGCTCTAGAATTTAAGTGATTCTTTTCCATTTGAATAATGTGTTGATTCGTTGCGCAGTAAACTAGTTCCTGGTTGAGGGGATGTACAATGATAACAAGTGGAGCTCACATATTCACTGCTATGTTGCACCAAGTGTCAGGCTAAATCATATGTAATGACAATCAAACTATAAATTGACAAATTACCTATCCTACTTTCACTTACAGACTTTATATTAAAAAAATAATAATAGCATTATTACAATTTTGGATGTTAGTATTTATGCATTACACAAATT
Organism: Catocala sponsa; assembly: GCA_963564715.1. Taxonomy (NCBI): domain Eukaryota; kingdom Metazoa; phylum Arthropoda; class Insecta; order Lepidoptera; family Erebidae; genus Catocala; species Catocala sponsa. The sequence continues at coordinate 29,397,777 of OY751331.1, forward strand.
TACCTGGGTTTGTGCTGTTGATGATTATTGTTTTGATGTCGTTTGAAATGGAAGCCTAGAACTTTTACTGTATTAATAAGTACCGCGTACATAATGCGCGTACGTAATGTGCAAGTTCGCTGTTAAAACCAAGACAACTGAAAATGAACTTAATTGCATACCTATATCATAAGACTCAAAAAGTCTTAATTAAACCACAGATAAAAATAAAGGAATAGACAGAATGTCATTTTAGCATGATGGTGTGTGTCCCTGTCATGTAAGTTATCCATGCTTTTGTTGTAGGATGACCACATACATACGTACCAGAGGCATTAACTAAAAACGTTTCCTGTTATATTATTACATAATATGAGGCCATGAGAGCCAGCGCGTTTTCAGTATTAAGGGGAAAACAGAAGCCCTGATTTAAAATAATTGTAACTTTAGAAAATAAATATATTTTATTATTCTTTGATGCCCAAATCTCTTAATATGTAATATTCTATATCTTTTAGGAATCATGTTAACTCTAGGCGCCATTATTATTATTTATTTTATTAGATAGGCCGCTCTGGCATTTGGTGTATAAGATTTATTGAAAAAAGAAAAAAAGCAATCTTAAAGTATTTATTATAATAAAAGTATCTTTACATTAATAAACCTTATGCATCAATCGCTATCTATTTCTTCATCTTCCACATGCAAATCATTCCTTACTGAGAAGCATTGTCCTTAATATTAGTATAAAACTCATGAAGTACCGGGGGAACGTATTGGAGAAGTTCCACCAAATCCTTTTTTCTCTCTCCACACTTATTTGTTTTCCCACTGGATACAAAAGATCAAACTATAAATTAACTATAGCAATAGAATTTCTTTTCTTCAAGTCCACATTTTCAAACAGGACCTCTGCATTTTTAAATTTTTTAAATATTCATATAGAATATTTAAAAAATGTCATGAATGGGTGGTTGTTGTGATAAAGGAGCCACTGAATACTTAGCCATTTTACTTTTGTTTTCTTTGAGTTTTTAGTTGAATAGAAATCTTTGGTCAGTTTTATAATTTTAAAGGGATTTTCTTTCTTGCAGCCTTTATAAATTCAATCCAATCATCAGGTGTGAAAATATTTTTTAAATATTTTTCTTTTTTTCTATCAGTCCGAAATCCTGATCACACGCCGAATAAGAATGACCACTGACAAAAAATGTATGGTCAATATTTTCCACAACATAGTCTGGATGACTAGACTAGTGATATATTGACAAAGAGTGGCCACATTTCTGTTGCGATTCTGGCCACCACATTGGTCAGAATACAAAATTAACCTCTTGGTCTTGACATTTTCTTTAATGTATCGCAATAAACAAGATCTTACTTCTTGTGGTCCTCTCGAGGCTACCGTTTCGTCCCATACACACATATTTGCAGCATCATGTATGCCTAGTACTTACGTCCACAGCTGCCTTTTATAATAACACACTCCCGTCGACACTACTGGAGTAGGCAATGTTTTCATTAGGTTGAATACAATGCCAGTGACATCTGAGTCTTAGCAAGGTTTTTATCTTTCTTGTTTATCTTTAGCAGAGTCAGCTTTTGAGAGATGTATCTTTTTTTGTAACTCAAACTGGTCGTTTTCTTGTGAATGAGCTGCATCTATTTTAATATTCAGATTGTCACATTTCTTGCATGAATCGGATATAGGTGCAGGGAATGATAAATTAAATTGTTCATTAAAAATTTTTCGGAACATAAAATCTGATACCTTTTCTGACTCTGAAGTATCATCACAGTACATGGAATACATTTTTGGCACACTTAGGTCTGGAGCTAAGAATCTTCTGTTCATACTCTTGTGTAGTGTGATATTTTTAAAGCTTTTCAGTTGTCTTATTGACAGGAACATGCTTTCCCCTTTTATCAATAGGTGGTGTAGGAATGGATAATTTCGTTTTTAAAACTCTGGATATTCTTTCATCAGATACCGAAAATACTTTTTTGAAGAATTCTTTACATACCGTAGTAGACAATCCATCGAAATTTGGAACAGCATATACTCGGCTATTGGAGCGTCTAGACTGTTTGTCGACGATCAGTGAGAAAATAGCGTCGTTTTTTAGGTAACACTTTTACTAATGAAAATAGGTAAGATGACTGCAAACTAAAACTTCCATGGCATAAAACCTATCGAAGAGTTCTTTTTGCTGTGCAGCACCAACTGTATCGTGGCATTTTAGTCCACATCTACATGGAATATGTGTTTATATTTTTCAAAAGTACAGTGTTACCTTTTGTATTCACATATTCGTCCTCTCTAGCGCGTTTTGCCTTACGGATATTCTTTTTCCACTTACTTGGTTCTCGAACTCGCTTTCTTGGCTTCCGTTGTTATTGGTCGTTTTAAGGGGTTCCTGGGTAATACATGTCACTTAGAGAATGGTTATCTGCTAAAATATCAAGTAGATCCAAGGCAGTTAGCGATGGTGATCTTGTTGGCAAATACTCAGAGCCTGAATCTTGATAGGGTCCTCCTCATCCACAGCAAAGATTTCTGAAAGTAAAACAATTTGCTCACAAAATAGCGGAGACTGAGAAAATTAGTTAACAACACTCAATCTGACAATTTTTTTATCAAAATCATGTTTTGCTTACCTTGTGTTTTCTACATTACTAGAGGTTCCAGCGTCCATATTAAACATTAATTGCAAGAAAAACCTTCGACCAATAATGAGAACAATCCAAGAAACGCGGCAGATGTTGACAGTTTGGCCTAACGTCAAAGTAATGTCAATTGGATTGGTCAATGCTATAGTGAAAAATGGCCTAACTCACTTGGGCCAGTATAACGCTACCAAACTTTTTAAATTTCTAAGATGGTAATTCTAATGACATCTATGAAAAAAAATTTGAACTAATTTTTAGGCCATTTTGGCGCTATGACTTTTATCGTTTAGAGCAGTTTTCGAATTAAAATCATTATTGAAAAATGACAGTAAGGCCACTCTGGTTCTCATGGTCTCATATTATTATGTCATATTAGCAGAATAATTATGGTCTCACT